>UELX01001504.1:0-42854 GCA_900480035.1 Eupelmus urozonus | reverse complement strand
CCCCCCCCCCCGATATACATCGATCGACGCGCGCCGGCCCTCTCTCTCTCTCGCTCCTCGTATATATATACGGCCTCGTACTTGCCTCTCTGTCTTGGCCATCCCGCGATAATGCGAAACATCGCCCCTATCCCTATAACCCTGTTTGCGCGTGTATCGCCGGAGATTCCAGTGGCCCCTCCGCTCTCGCCGAATTATCGAGGAATGCGGCGCGCGCGCGCGTTTTTTGCGGAATGGTGGGGTTAAAGAGGGGGGGGGGGCTGTGTAACGGGATTGGGAGGATGGATGGATGGAGTTGAATGTACGAGCGCGCGGGACTGTTGCGATCGGAGTTTATGGGAGAGGAAGTTGGAGTTTTGTGATCTTGAGATGTACTGCCAGCTCGAGAGGGAGGGGTAGATTTAGTGCTTTAACGTTTTTATTTGCGGATGAGAAGAGCGATACGGGCGGAATACTTGGTTAAGAACAATATTGTAGCGGTATTGTAGTTCGCCGGCTCTAAGTGGAATTTTATTTTCAAGTTGGCATTATGTGGACCGAGGGAAAGTTGGTATCTTGGAAATTGCTTTGGAACGATTTTTAGAAACGGGCTGTTCATTAAAAATATTGCTATCAGTTTGTTGGAGGAAGAATCAAAA
Source organism: Eupelmus urozonus (assembly GCA_900480035.1). Classification (NCBI taxonomy): domain Eukaryota; kingdom Metazoa; phylum Arthropoda; class Insecta; order Hymenoptera; family Eupelmidae; genus Eupelmus; species Eupelmus urozonus. The sequence continues at coordinate 42,216 of UELX01001504.1, read as the reverse complement.
AAGTTGGAGAAGTCGCTAACAATGGACGTTTAAAGTTTGAAAAATTTTAGAAATCCTAATATTATTTCTTTGGCTTTGCGAGATATCGGTTTATGAGAATTTTTTTTAAATTAAGTTTATACCATTTTGGGGATTTAAGGGAGCTTCTCTCATATGGAACTTATAAATTGTAGAAAATGTTATTTAATAGATAATCGTATCAGCTTTAAATAATAAATCCTCTTTTGTACTTTATAAATAAATAATATTTTAATGATCATTATTTATTCATATTTACCTGGTTTTCGTCTATTACATTCACAAAAGTCTGAAAAACTTGTCTAGTAATGAAGTCACACATATAATCCGACGTGCTTTCGCAAATTACATTTTTGTGACTATTTTTATAAAAAATTCATAATAAAAATCCTAAGAGAGAATAAGTCCGTTCCTAATCCAGTTTCCAAGCTTTTAAGACATTTCGTACGTTTTACTAGTTTGCAGCAAGTGAAAAGAGCACTCGTTTTAGGTAACTCGTTTCCTCTGATCTCGGGAGCGCGTTTAAACATTAAAACATCGATTTCACAGGAACTCGAAAAATGGGCTTATATAGATACATACAGATTGTACTAAATGTGCAATATTACCGATACTGTATTGAAAACGATTCTATATTAGTGTAGTGAATGTACAGACAGGTATATATAATATACAGGTAGTATGATATTAATGGTCATTTTAGATTTACGCTCCATATATACTATCGTGAATTTAATAATATTTTAATCTATCAATAATATGAACATTGAGTGTAAAAAGTTAATATTATTATAACTTCGTTTAATTTTTACTACTTATTATGCTTAGTATATCGATCTCTACATTTAATTTTTTTTGTTCAACTACGTTGTAAAATTAACTGTTACTACTTAACTTACAGTAGCTTATACGAAATAGCATTTTTTGAACAAGTATTTTAACAACGTATTTCTTTTAACTCATAAAAAAAAATAAGATTTACAGACATTTAATATACAGAATCTATCTATATCTATCTATCTATATCTCATTTAGTCTCCCCCAGAAAAATTGCGCAAATTTAAAAACTAATTTTCGGAATTTTACACTGTGTTATTTCGTTTCTGAATATCATAATTTAATGATAGTGTCTACATTGCGATTGCTCTACTTTCAATATACGTATTATCAATAAGATAACGATTTATACATGTAATTTTAAGAAAAAAAATAAATAAAAATTTATAATGAATTTTACAGTAATTAGATTTAATTATGATATTGAATTCTGATGTATATTATTAACAATGCCAAGACTATAATTATTACGAAATAAATATTATGTTAATAAATGTTGTTTTAACGTTATATATTAACTTTATTCTCCATTGAGGGCTATATTCAAAGATATACCCTTTTAATCATAAAATATATTAAATTATAAACGTATCGTTGATTTTAAATCCAACTAATTAGAATTAATTTAATTTTATTACGTACTGCATTGCCTATGTATTGCAGGAAAATTTTGTGGATTGATTTGATTAATTATGATAATTTGGTCTTTAAGTAAATTAATTAAAAATATAGCTAATAAAACGATGTTCAGATGCATTTAATAAAGTATTTTATTCATTTTTATAATTGCAATTGTAGATACGTTTCAACAAAACGCCCTTTAATTTTGTATTTGCTTTTTAAAAAATTTATTAATTTAATATTTCATTAATTTGCTTTGTTCCATTTTCGATATCCATATATTTAACATTAAGTTTCAATATAACGATAATTGAAAAAACTATTTTTCTTTTTATTAAATTACTTTAATATTTTATTAAATAATTAAAATATAAACCATCAATCAATTAAAACGTTGAAAACAATTTATTAAATTTCAAATTTTGTAATTGGCAGTTTCAATATAACAAAAAATGATAAAACTATGATTTTTTGTTGAATTACTTTAACATTCTATTTACAAATGAATTCTTTTAGAAAATTACTCCTATGAAAAATATAAACCATCAGTCAACTAAAAAATTAGAAACGATTAATTAAATTACAAATTTTATTCGTGGCAGTTTAACTTTAACTTCAAATAGAATAATCAAAGAGAGTTTAACTTTTACAATCCCGGCGTGGCCCTTATCAGCTCCAGCAACAATCTTTGAAACTCTTCAGAAAACGTTGCTTTCTTACATACCCGAATTTAAAACAAAAATACCTTCTTCCTAAGAAACAATCTCAAGACTCAAAAATTTAATAAACCAACATTCCCAATAAACACAAAACATCAAAATTATATCCCACACCACCTCAAGCCCTCGTTTCCCCCAGCAATCTCCAACCCCCCACCACTGCTACCAGCATCCAAACCTCACCCAGCAACGTTCGAAAAACCGCGCTGCTGAAATATTCGATTAGCTTGGTCACTTGCCAGCCATCTCGAAGCCCTCCTCCTTCCCTCCATAACTAAACATCTCCCCTCGTCCTCGATCAAAGCCCTCTTTTCTATCCATCCCGCTCGACTCTCGCTAAAACTTATTTACTCCTCCGCTGAAGAAGCTGAACCGGCAAACGAGCCAGCGGCAGATGGGCAAACTTTCCACTCCCGGAACAATACAAGTCACATTTCGCTTTAAAGCGGCGCTTACACAGCTGCGATTCCGCAATTACAAAATTGTCATAAACAGGCGGGAATCGAGCGCTGGAAAAATCGACGCCCGAGACAAAAGGGAAGATTAAACTTCGCCCTTAAACTCCGGCAGTTCGAGAGCCGGGGCTCTCCGGACAACTGTCGCATTTTATCGGGGATTTGCTCATCGGTAATTTTTATCTCTCGCCGAGTCCGCGACTCGTAAGTCTATCGACGCCTTTCCCGTGTAATAAAGGCCGTACTTCAGCTCTCTCCCTCTCTCTCAGCGTTTCTTTCTATACATAGGAGCGCCCGGGAGTGGGCAAAAAGACAGTAGAGACCGTTCGGGAATTGGAAAACTTTTTTCTCTCTCTCTCTCTATCTCTCGGCTGACAGTGTTCCACGAGAGCGGCAAGGGCTAATGTCATTTTCCGGACCGGCTGCGTATCTATATAAACGCAAAGAGAGTCGCTCGAGAAAATGCAAAGCGAAGCCCGCCTAAACAAGAGCGAACGAGGCTAATAAAAAACAGAACGACGGAGGCAGAAAGAAAGCCGTATCCGCAGGTATGTATAGTACTCCAGGCCTCGCATAGCAATATACGCGAATTACGAGAGGCGCGCGCGAGTCAAAGAGCGCTAAAAAATCTGCTCGAATTAATTGAAATAAAGGCCGGGAAGAGAGGAAAGCAGAGAGTGGCTCGCTCTTGCATAAATGAGCCCAGCGCGCTCTTCTCTCACAAAGAAACAAATTACGAGAGAAAGGCAAGCCGAGCGATGTTGTCGCCTGCGCGCGGACTTTGCTAATTTTTACCCTCTCCCGCCCCCAGCCACCCCTGCGAAGTAAAAAGATCGAGCGCGAGAGAGAGAAACAAAAGGGAGAGATCCTCGGGGCGAAAATAGGTCGAGCCACATATACAACTCCGCGATTCGTCTCCCGGAAACGCGCGGCGCTAGTTTAGCTATTCGTCAGAGGGCCGCGCCGTAAAAACACAGAGAGCGCGCGCGCGAAATTCCGGATTAGGTGGACTGCGCTAAATCAGGCCGCCGAAATGAGCGGAGCGGAAGCGGCGAGCTTCCCAGGGGCCTCTTATACATAATTTTTCACTCGACGCCGCTGAGAATGCCGAGAGCTGGATACGGGGAGTTAACCCTTTGCTGGCTGGTATAACGTTTTGCACTTTGCTGGTTTTGGCTTGGGCTGGTTCTTTTTGCTTTTATTGAGGGCAATATTGGTGTATTGGGGTGTTTCGAAATATGAGGAGTTTTGAGCGGGGGAGCGTTTTTTGATACGGGCGAAGGCATTTTTCTGCTTTGTCGTATGTGGAGCTTTTTTCGGACGGAGTAATCCTTGGTGTATGCGCGTCGTGAGAGAAGCGTTTTTTAAAATGCTTTTTTCCGAGTTTTGGAGCTTTTTTGTTGGATGCGTTTAGTGCGAGCGATACGAGTTGAAGTTAGTTAAAAGCTTCTTTTTTTGGAATTTTTTTTGGGTTTGTTGCGTATATAGTTTTGACTTTTGGGAAAAATGTAGGTATAGCGGAGGATGTTTCATTCTCGATATGAATGTTTTCGTATTTTTTTGTCTTATTGTGGATATTTAATGTTTGTGACAAGCATAACGTTTCCTTACTTTGAGCAATATCGCGTTACCACTAAAGAGTTTAATATTACTGTTACCAAGCTAATTTGTCTTTGTGCCTTTGATGTGAAATTGTATCTTCTTGCCGTCAAAATATTTTCTTTTGTCTCAATGCAAAGTTAAAGTTAATAACTAAGATACTGTTTATCTGGAAATTTAAAATCTTTTTAGTATCTAAAACCTTATTAGGGATTGTCTGCATTCTCCAATGTAGATGGCATACGAGTTTTCATAAAAATAAGTAAAATTCCAAAAAGGATTTTAAAGAAGTAAATTAACTATCTGTGAATATGAATTTAGAATTACATTTAATAAAAAAATTGAATATAACTTATAATTACTTGCTAAAGCCATTGCTAGGCATTCTGTATTTTTTAATTTAAGTTTAAAAGTTCAATTCATTTGATAGGAGTGAATCTTTGAAAGTCGTACTCTTTATTTTTTTATTATTACTATTAATTTTATATAAGTTTAATTCTAATATTTTACTAATATTTATCAGTATCGTCATTTATTATGGACTATGATTGGAGAGGTTGACAATTCTAAATAAAAAATATATGCTTATAAACAATTTATAATTAAGTAGACTCTATTATGATAAATGAATAAACAGTTATATACGTAAATCATTATAATAGGATAATAAGGATTATTCCATGAAAGACGCTTGAATTTTTAATAACAAGGCTACCGCTTTTAAATATAATTTTTAATAATTAATATTGCAGTAAATATATAAAAATGTATTAAATCTAGATTTAATACTATATACGCTACTCGTGCCGTAATACCATAGTAAAGAGGGCTATAAAAAATGCTTTATTTTTACTGCACAAGATTAAATAAACATCGAACACTGATAAAAAGTCCATCAACAAGCCATTCAAAACCCAGCCCTAAAATAAAAAAAAAATCATGAAAATCAAATCCATCCGTTCAAGCCAATCAAATAAGCCCGAAAACTAAGCCCGTAATTACCGTCAAATCTCATTAATCCCGAAAAAGCACGACGCTCGAAGCATCCCCGAAATACTCAGCCCCACGGTCGCATCCGCAAGCATATCGATAAACCGCTCACGTAAGCTAAAAACGAATTCCGCCGTCCCATCTCCTACCTCCAAATTGTTTAAATTAAATCGTCCCCGAAATTCCCTGTAAAAATGTTAGCCCCCCGCCGTCGGATCAATAAAAGCCGGCCATCCAGTCCAATTTCCTTTTCAGAAAATCTCCCCCCTCTCAAGCACACCCAAATCGCATCCTCCTCGTTCCCCCAAGAAAATCGAGTTACTCGCGGCATCCGAATACGTCCGATTAGCATTACCCTCGTCGTCCGCGAAAAATAGCCGCGATCTCGGATCCAGCCGGGGCGCGCTCGGCTGTCGTCGGCTTCTCCGCCGGCGAAAAAGTAACGATAAAAGCTCGCGCGAAATCCGGGGAGAGTAGAGCGAAGATTACGCGTAATGCCAGCGATAATATAGCGGCTCGCGGCCCGCCGGAGTTAAAAAGGGAATTACAGGGAGAATTTATACCCCCTGCTCGCTGCCGAGAAATATACAGGCCCGAGAGCTTTCCGTCCGCCCCCCGGTTCACTTTATCATCGAGGTCATCATTTTCTCCTTTCCCACCCGCTCGCTCGCCTCCTCTAGCTAACGCTAGACAATATCCCCTTTGTTTTCTATCAGTGTTTTCTTTGCCGCCTCTCCCTGTGTATATAGCCGGCTACCTACACGAGAGAGCTTGCAAGCTCTCCGGCCTCTTCTTTATTCCAGCACAGCAGCGGCACGCGCATTCAGCGACTCGAGACTGAATGCGCTTCCAGCGCCTCGCGCTATCAACAAATTCACAACCCTTTTTTTTTCTCTCTCAGCCTTTGCTGCCGAGTCGCGCTTTGCGATATGATTATTTTCCAGGGAGAGCTGGTGTATTCACGCGCGCGCGGGGCCATTTTTTAATTTGATCGGGACGCAGACGGCACGAGTTTCTTTTCTTAAACTTCTATCCAGCTCTCTCGAATTATTTCGCTCGCGTCTATCTCCATTCACTCCTGAGAGCTTCCCCCGGCACTTGCCAGCCTTTTCCCCTCTCCCATCTCTAGTGCTTCCATACACGCAGTCTCTGCTCTCTCCTCTCTCTCACTCGCTCTACATCCATCGCGCAGTCTGGACTTTTTCTCCTTTCGCTCGTGCACACGCGTATTTTCTCTTCTTTTTACTCTATACGTGTACATACAGTGCGGCCCTCTCTCCTTTCTCCGGTAAAAAACAGGAGCGTTTCATTATCTCGCCTCACTGCGCAGGCCTCTCGGAGGTGAGGGCGAAAATAAAAAGGATAAAAAACGGCCGCTCCGTGTGTTTCCGGCTCTATTTGTCGCCGTCTCTCGCGCCTTTTTTCCTCTCCCTCTCCCTTGGACTCTCGCAGAGCTAGCTCCTGTGTAAGTGCGCGCGCTCCGCTCGCTCTCGCTGTTTTCGAGGAAATAAATAAAAGGAGCACCTCGCCTCTCTCTCTCTCTCTCGCTTTTTACGATCCCACCCTCCATTATACAAACTCGCTCCTTCTCCGCAAGCTCGGAGCTTTTTTTTTTACCTCGCGCCCCCGGCGATAGTTTCACAGCGGGAAATTGCGGATTTTGACAATCGACCGAGGATGTAGAAAGAGAGAGGGAGAAAAAATGAGAGAGGACGCGTCTATATCCCTTCCCCCCATAAAACGTTCGGCGAGCCATTCATCAACGATTCATTCCGGCCTCGAAACTTTTTCTCTCGATAGCGAGTCTCGCGAGCTTTCATCAATTACCCGAAGACACGGTTTTATACTTTATTATGTCGTTGCAGGACAAAACTGTCAAGCTGTCGAGCGTTTTCACATTCAAGATTTATTTCGTTTCTATGGCCGCGCGCTGTAGTGGAGAGCGCCGAGCTATTGTTGCTGAATTGATGAGCCTGAGAGCTGCTGCGTGGGTTTAAAAAGGGACGGGGGGGAAATTGACCTGTAATTATTGTCTTTTTATCGACGACGACGTATTGAAACGTCGAGAGCGAAGCGTACCGGCTCTTTTTGTTCGCTTTAATTCCGACGAGGGCGGATCCTTTGATGTTTATACACGTAGTTGATAAAAGCTTCAAACGCACGCATCGTTTATAAATATAAGTAAAACGCGCCGTTTTTCTTTGATGCTTTATTAAATTGCGTATAGAGGAAACATACGCACTTGATTTTCCGCCCAACTAAGTCTCCTATGAGCGACGACAAAAGCGTCAGATAAGAGCCGAATGATCCGCTGCTCGCGTAACAAATTACCTTCTTTATTAATCCCCCTCTGTATTATTAATCCGCCATCCGTCTTATCAGTCTCGGGCGCAGGTATATCCGGGAAGGCGGATCGACAAGCGAAGACTGATTTCATCAATTGCTAATTTTATCGCTCATCGGCTGGCTTCATTCCCGCTCTTCTCTCTCGTGAAAAAATCAATCTTCCTTTTCAGCAACGATCCCCCAAGCCCCTCCTAAACTGCTGTCAAGCTCTCTCTCACTCGCACCCGGAAAAAAGTCCTATCTCAAACTCCGTTAAATACCAGTGGAATAAGAAAAGAAAGCTCTGAAAAGCGTTCTGAAAATGCAAAAACTTGAGCGAGCCCTGAAAATTAGTTCGTTACCCGGCCAGCCTCCAGCACCGCTCACCGAGAGATAAATAATGCGGGAATAAAAGAGAGCCGATGCAAATCGCAGAGTCTTATACCTAAAAAACTTTTTCCTCGTAAAAGAAGCTCGGAATTTCGCTAATATCGACTCTTAGCTCTCGGCGGAGCGCGAAATTTAATTAGTCATTTCTTTAGAGGCGCGCCAGTATCCAAAGCGCAATTAGCGCGCGATCGAGGAATACATCCGCGGCCGAGCTTGCAAGCTCTGAAATCGAATAAGGAAAGCGAGCTGCCGAGTCAGCAGGCCCGCTTTTCCCGGCCGCTCTGTATTCCACCCTCGCGGCGGCTTTCACCTCCGGGCAAATAAAGTGTCCGACTCCTTCCATATTTGCGCTCCATATATACGTGTATATACACAAACTAGCGCGCTCCTCGATGCCTGCAGGTCGCGTCGAAGCCAGCCGTTAATTCCAGCCGTTTTCCAACTTCGTCTCGGTTTTTCTATATTACATAGTAGACGAGACTTTGGGCCCTGAGGGCAGGCCCTTTTGTTTCGCTGCTGATATCCCGGGCCGCTTTTGTGCGAGCTTGAAGCTTTTCTTTTCCTGTCGCGCGGCTGTTTACGCGGCGCGGGCGCGCCGTAAATTCGGCGCGGAGAGACAAAAGTTTCTCAGCGCGCGCTCGCGCTGTTAGCGCAATTTATCGGCGAGTCTAATGTAACGCGATAAAGCCGACGAGCAACGAGGCATTAGATATATAGGGGACGGGGGTATAAAGTTCGATCCTCACTTGGCCGCGAGCTCGACGCTTGTTTGCTACTCTCCGAGCGATGGGATACTGAGCGTTTTAGTCGTGAGGGAGGAGGGGAAGGCTGGATGGAGAGTCGCTATATATGCGCTGCTTAGGCGAGCTTTCCGCGAGAGCTTTTTTTTTTTTTTTTTGAAGAGGAGGGGGGAGCTTACATTTTGAGGGGACGGTCGAGGAGGCATGTTTAATGGTCGGGAGAAAAAAAGTCGCGATGCAAAGCTTTATTCATGGACGCGGTGCGTATAGTCATTAACAATCTTGTAAGCCGCGTTATTTTTCACTGAATAGAAAAAGTTTATTATTCAGGAAAAAGTATATGCGCAGGATGCTATACAAGACACGGCTCTTTTGTGAATCCATAATGTACCTCGAGAGGAACATAGATACTTTTTTACCTAGAGCTTTCATAGTTCTTTTCCTCATAATGCTCCTGAATACTTGTATTTTTTCATCCCATTGTCAAAGCGCACCCACACATCCACTAGATATTTCCAGATCGGAAAATCGCGCGCCTAAAATCTCTCATCCTCTCAGCGAGCGCGAAGTATATCATTACGAGCGGCTGCTCTCACATTTTCCACTCGGAAGAATACCTCGCGCGCGCGTCCCATCATCGATACATTCCCATCATTAATAACAGCCAAACAATGGAAAAAAAAAAGCTCGCAGCCAAACGAAATCCGCGCGCGGCTCTGCATCACACACAGACACGAGCAGAGCTCCGGTCTTGGAGCTAGTCTTGGGGGGATGAGCTCGAGCTAAAAAGTCAAAAAGGTAACAATGACGCGAGCTTGCGGCTGGCTCGCGGCTAAAGGGAAATAAACGCGCGAGCTGCTATACGCGAAGGGGGAATAAAGAAGAAAGCGCTAGGGGCCCGCCGTGAAAAAGGAAATGAAATGCATAGGAAAAAGCGAAACGCCGAGCGCGGATTAAGCTCCCTGGGCTTGATGAAAGCTCAGACAGAGCGCCGAGAGTTAGAAGCGGGGAAAGAGAAGAGCCGTGTGTTTGTTCCTTATTTTGTTTAATACAAAACCGTCCCCCCTCGCTTGTCCGCAAGCACAGAAACTCGTTTCGCTTCCGAAAAGTCCTCGAGAGTGTGTCCCTTCATAATTATCACTCGAAACAATGCCGGAATTTTCCCTCTCTCGGCCGATTCTCCAAGGAATAAATTGCGAATTACGCGCGCAAGCTCTCAATTGTCGCTAAGCAATCAGTCCAGCGGATATAATCGGGGCCGGCTTGTGTGTCTCTCTGCTTTGCCGTGAGAGGAGAGGAGCCGGCTCCTCGTCCGCGTCGTTATATTGTTGCTTTGCGCGTCGCCCGACTTGAGCGTAATTCAATCCTGGCCCGTCCCCTTTCGCAAGCGCAAGCTCGTCGCAATACTCGTGTAATTAAAATCGCGAGTGTTTAATTAGATAGAAAACGGCTTTTCGCGAGGAAATTCGCGGAGGGCCGATTTTAAAAGACGCTCATGAAAGATGCTTTATCGGAGCTAGCGGGATGGAAGGAAGCTTGCTTTGATATGTATTAGTGTGTGGATGCGTTTGCTTTAACGTGCGAATGATTTTATGACTATATTAACGGCAGGAATAATCGTAACAAGAATTCCGAGTGTATTATTGTATATCAGAGTCTGGAGTATCGTTTCTCGAGTGAATGTTTGCTTTTTAATTTCCCTGTATACTTTTTTCCGTCAGATGCACGCGCGCCCGGAACGCGCTCGATCAGCGAATTTACATTCATCGTAAATAGCCGTACAAATATCCAAGAGTATTTATAAATCCGCATTTCCGAGCTTGCAAATCCATCTCAGCCTCTATAAAACCCAGCGCAATCCAGCCTCTCCCACTCATCGTTTTCGTACCAGTAATTTAAAAAATTAATTGAAAACCAAAATCTCACTCACCACTTGTCCGTATAACACGCGTTAAAACGCCCCCACGTCCCGTAAATACAGACACCCCAGCTCTCAATCCGCTTGAGCCTCTATTATACCATGCACTTGACCGTGCGCCGCGCACTTTAGGCCTATATACACGCGCACTCCGACAGCGTTTGCCCCAAAGCTTGCGGCTCCTCTCCCATAGAGAGCTTGCAGTCGGCAGGGGGCATATCCAGTTAATGTCATGTTTACGTTATTACAGCTCGGAGGGCCCGCCGGCAGTTCGGCCTTGTTAATTTCGCGGCCGTTATTCAGAGCCTCGCCGCGGGGAAGCCTCAATATATAGCGCGGTTATGCCGGAGAGCAAGAGGCCAGCTAGACGCAGCAGCAGACGCAGCTTGACTTTTTGCCGCGGCCGTTGAATCCGTAGATGTAAGGCGCGCACGTAGAGGCGCGCTTCTGTCCCACTTCGCGCGCTTCTGTTCCGCGGCTTTTATTTACTATCGATCTGCCCCTGTAGTCTCGATATCCAGCTCTCCTCTCTTTCCCGAGATAACAAGATTTTTCCGGGCCCGGCTTTTCTCTCTCTCTCCGCTTCTTTTTCCCTGGACTCGGCTCTTTTCCGTCCCCGTGGCCCTTCCTTTTTTTTTTATAAAGGGATAATGGCGCGAACCGGCTGGCCTCTATATCCCCCCATTGAAAATCCATTTCCAAAGCGGCCCCCGTCGGCTATGATTGATTTCGTTTGATTCGAGCCTTTTGAGGAATCGCTCGAGGAAAGAGCGATATACGTCCGCCTCATACTTTTTCCCGGTATGTATCGAGCGCTATTTACAGAGATACGGACGATTATCGCGCCGGGCTGCGATAAGCCGGCTCGGTGAAGTCACGTACTCGTTGTGCAATCAGTTTAAGAGCGCGTTGTCGAAGTTGAGCGCGTACTTTTCGCTCTCTCGATCGAAAAAAATCATGTCGGAGGACCAGGGTAGCATCGAGATCGATGACGAGTTTACATCTTTCGTCTGGAGCTTTGACTTTAGCTGCTGTAGGAATCGACGGATCGGCGAGTCGATCCAGTCCCCGCCGTTCTCGACTCCGCATCAGTACGAAAAATCTTCGGAATGGCGGCTTCAGCTGTATCCGAACGGCGCGAATCTGAAGGCGCGGGGCTATCTGTCGCTCTACCTGCGCCCAGTCTCGCCCAGGCAGTCCAGCTTCGTCCAGCGCGCGGCCTACTTTTCCGTGCTGGATGTCAACGGGACGGAGGTTAACCGAATCAACGTCGATATGTTCTTCAGCCGGGACTCCTGGGGAGTGGACAGGTTTGCCAGGATGGCTGGGCTGTCGAACACCTGGCTTAATGATAATAGAATGACGATCCTCTGCTGCATCGGGAACATCAAAACCATGGAGAAGCTGAACGGACCCGCTCCGCTGACTCCCAGACCTCTGCCGAGAAGCCGGAGCCTCAACACTCTCCTGGACTCGGAGGCTGGATCCGTAATCGATGCTGATTCAAAATCAGTGCTCGAGTTCGACAATAAATCCGAGTCGTCGTCCGAAAGCTCCTTGACGGACGACTTCGAGGCGCTTCTAGAAAGCGGCGAGAGCGACGTCAGCGTCTTAACCAAAGACAGAAGCTACCACGCTCACAGAGTAATCCTATCCACCCGAAGCCCAGTCCTAGCCGCCATCTTCGAAAAGGACAAGGCTTCAGGCAGGATCAGCCAGGTGGACATGAGCGAGCTCAGCTCGGAGATAGTCAAGGAGGTCATGCGCTTCATCTACCTCGACCAAGTAACGGATATCGAAAGCCACGCGAAGCACCTCCTAGCCCCCGCCGAGAAGTACAAGCTGGACTCGCTGAAGGCCGCCTGCGAGGAGGTGATGACTGGACAGCTGGACTCCCAAAACGCCAGCGAGTACCTGGCCCTGTCTTTCCTCCACGCGGCTGATAAGCTGCAGCAGCGGGCCATGGATTTCGTGCTGGAGAACTCGGAGAGCGTCATGAGCACGGCTGGATTCGAGGCCATGGCTGGGTCGCACGCTGGGGTGATAGCCGCGATTTTCAGGGCGATGAAGCTGAGGGGGAAGACGGAGCTCAGCGAGGTGTGAGAGTGGATTTAGTGACTTATGCGTGCTGTGATAGTTGCAATTATTTGAAGAAGAAGATTCGGTTATCTGATGCGGACTGATGGTTAGAAAAAAATAGCGCGCTATTTATAATTCCGGCTGGGGTGTTTTAATATTTTTTTTTTTCGGCACGGATAAATATTATCGCTGCGGTTTATCGTAATCGGGACAGCGAGTTGACGTTGCTGGATGAGAATTAAACTGACGGGGCGGTAAAAATTTTCGTGATTTATTGGAAAGTTTTATCGCGTTGTCGCGTCGGCTTTTGCAAAGCCTCGTAAACGTCCTTGTTATTGTAATGAACTGAGGACAATCATATTTTGAAAGTATTTTTATTTTTTTTTAAGTCTATGATTTTTTTTATTAATGTGAATATAGAGTGTGCTGTTTAGTAATTATTGCGACGTTTGCCGTGAAAATTAGATGCGTAGTTAAAAGGATATATTTCTAAGTTATCTCTGTAAAATATTACGTTTTTATTATTGTTCGTTTTATAAAAAAAAGTGCTTGTGTAATAAAAACTTTTTGTACGATAAAAATTGTTCTACTATATGTATATAAAGACTTTAAATATAACGCGTCCAAAAAAATAATCACTCACTTTTTCATACTTCTACAATCAACAATAAATAAAAAAAATAAAATACAACACAAAATCTCCAGTTACTCCTCCACTAACCGCCCAGTTATAAAACTTAACCGACAAACCCGCCTTATCACTGCATCTGCAGCGACGCAAAACTCTCCAATCTATTATCTCCGCTGAAATCCACAATAACAAAGCGCGCATTAAAATCGACGTTTTATCGCGAGCGATTCAGCCGGCTAAAAAGCCGACGACTCCAGGCGAGCCGCAACTCGTCTAACTGCCCTGTATAAAAGCTACACAGCCGGTTATCTCGCCAATATTTCTCGAGCCATTTAATCGCGAAGATTGTAAATTTTCATGCACTTTTTAACGAGTTCCGAAGCTTTCATCGCTTATACACATCCCCGCCCACGCTTTATAAATACAATAAGACCCCGCGCTTCATTTTTATTCAGCTTCTCGCGCCAACCTCGACGCAAAAATTGACGATGCACAATTTGATAAAAATACATCTGAAATTTAAATCGGCCACTCGTCCGAGGAGCCGCAGAAAGAGAGAGATTAACGCGCCGGCGCGATAAGCGAGGCTAAAGCTCGCCTGTATAGGAATCAAACGAGCCGGCCTCCCCCGGCCGAAAAGGCGGCTTTTTATCGCGCGCCGGGCGCTAAAGCCAGTCCTGTACAAAAGGCGATAAACGCCGTGGAAAGGTCGAACTACCTACTTTGCGCTCGATATATCCCCGCGCGCCGTCCGATGTAGTTTTTCAGCGGATGACGAGGATTAAAAACTTTGCCACCTACACAGTCCGAAACTTTCTAAAGCCGAACAACGGCGAGCGAGCACAACGGCGTTAAAGTTGCGGTGGAAAAAAAAAATCAGCGCACGTGACGCGAATCCGGATGGTTAACGTCGGGCTTCAAGGATACGGTTTTAATTTGTAGATCGCTGAATAGTCGGCTAATTGCAGCGATATTTCATTAGGCAGGAGTGGCAGGGAAAATTGAGTTCCTTCGGGCTAAGTTTTCAGCTGGCGCGCGTCGGGCGGACGGTCAAAATATTATGACTGCGAGCTTACAGTCGTAACAGGCGAATTATTAATCATTGTCGGGCGGAGGCTGGATCTCTTTACTTTTGATTTTAGTTTGGTAATTCTTTCGGTTATGTAATGGTTGTAATTCATCATTTTCATTCGTGTTTTCGAGGTTTGTTGATTTTGGTTTTTGGCGATAAATGTTATCTTTGCAAATGTGGAGTGGATGTAACTGGTTGGTTATAATAACTTGGTGATAAAATATTGAAAGCTCGGTATTAGTAGTTTGAATTACTGGGAAATTTGAGAATTTCGAATATTTGCTTTCCTGGCCGAAATGTAATTTATTTTTCCTTCCAAATATCAAATTTATTTAATGCGCGTTACAATAACAGCCAATAACAATAATCAACAAGCTTTTATCAATTTAACAGAGTGAGGTATCGCTTGAATCATTGGAAATCGAGGCACTACGCATTGATGAAATAATTTTTAATGTTTTTTAAAAGTTTGTCATTGTCAACAAAACATTAAAATACTTGATGCGAAATCCCAGGGAAATTACAACCTGGAAATGCAATTAAAAATATATTGACATTCTGCAATACACATCATATTTATTTTTCCTCTCTAGAACACCCAGCAATACTGTCAACAAAATCAAACAACAAAATTCAACCAACACACTCTCCCCAAAAAAAAACCCTACAATCACTCCTGATAATTACACACCCCTCTAAAATTACAACTTCTTCCCAAGAAATGACGCAGCAGCGCGATATACATAAAGCACTTTTACCCCGACTGCAATTCACCACTGAACGAACTTTCTCTACACGCGTAGGAATAGTCGAGCAGACGCATTCCAAGTCTAATAAGGCATTGTCTCACCGAACTCGGTCGGCATCTACTTACCGCTAACGCACCGCCAGGTCGCATCATCCATTTTCCAACTTGCTCATCTGCTAAAGCACGTAAATTTTTCAAATTAAAGCGCGTCTTCCCCCACTACTCCCTCTCTGTCTCTAAATAATAGCGCGCGTTTCGGAGGCAAAAATGCACTGCGCGCCGTATTCATGCGCATCCCCAGCGCGCTCTTTTGATGGGCTGGCGCTCATAAAAACGGCATACATCATAGAGAAAGGGACGAGCAGCAGCTGCTCCGCTCTCTGTCAGTTATTTATTCATATTGCACTTTTGCGTATCGGCGCCCCCCGCGCATTTCTCTTTCTCTCTCGGCCGGATAAAACAGCGAATAAAGCCGATCTTCCGTTACACAAAGCTCGCCTCCCCCCTCCGTGTTTTTCTTCAAAAGCAAAATAGTTCGACTCGTGAGTTTAATTCGATCGGGTAAAAAAGCGGAGAATGAGAGAGAGAGAGCTTTGAAATCCCGTCTACTGTTTGTATTAAAAATAAAATCCAAGCGGTATGAACGCGCGGAATAACATTGTTTCGCAGAGGGGCGAGGGAAAATAAAATCAAGCTCGTATTATTCAAGGCCCATTTAATTCCAAAGTCAAGCAGAACTATGATCGCGTGGAATCAAAGGCGCGCGTAAGCTCCTTTAAGGGGGGCCCGCGCGCTTACCTCGTATACAACTCCCCGCTCGTGTAGCGTCGAACTTTAAAATTTAAATTTCGATCACTTATCCGCGCGAGACGCGCCCGGAACTTCGCTAATCCCGCTCCCGTAGCGTTCGTCTATCTGCGAGCTTGCTTTACTTTTCTCTTTGAAAAGAAGTTGGCCCTTGGAGACCGCCGACTGCTAGGCCGGGCGCGCGAACCGAGGAGCTTTAAGCTTAAGGGGGAGCAGGAGGAAAGTGATATTTTTTTAAGGAGGGAGACGAGTTGCTGGGTAGACGGCGAGGAAATAAGTACGTTTTGGAAAATATATAACGGGTTGGGAGCGCTGGGAGAGACGTAACAAATTGTAAACATTTTCGAAAAGATTTCATTAGGGATTTTGTTATTTTGAGACGGCGGTTCAGGAGAATGTAATATTTTCTTTTTATTGAAATCGGACTTATGTCGGAGCATTCATCTCGAGCAAGATGGAAGTTAAAAATCATTTTATACTATTTTTACGTAAGTGTTGAAATGTTTTATTAACGTATCAAAATATTATGATTTAATTGGTGTAAGGGCGATGTAAAAATGATTACACCAATTAAGCATTACTAACTTATTATTATTTTTTTTTTTTTTATTTAAGCTTCTTATAGGTCTTAAACGTATTATATATTATGAATACATTTATAATAATTCTCTATACATTTGAATAATCTTGCATTAAACTATTGTGAACAATATTGAAGTTAATTCATTACAAGCGGATATTGTCGCTCATTTGAGCTTACCTCTTTAAATTATTAATTGCAAAGTTAGAATAGTTGATTACTAATAATGTATATATCAATATAATTAGTATGAAATATGAAGCAATCATAATGTAATCAATACGAAGTATTAAATTAATAATATATTACTATATAATGAATATGAAACTTATACTAAATAATACAGTGTAAACCTCGAGATAGGAAGCTAACTATTACACAATGAACCATCTAATTAATTATCAAACGCGAATCTTTAAAAAAAGAGGATTAACACTTCTCAAGAGTAAAGAAATAATATTAAAAAGTGAGAAGATTACTAATATAAAGCAATAATAAATATTACATTTTATAACTTTTCTTCCTCACTATGTAAACTGCCTAATTTTGAGGAAATTATTTTTTATTTGTAAAATACCATCATTTAACAATTCTTCTCAATATGAATATGTGAATTATTTGCATCATAGTAAGAAACTATTAATTCATTAGTTAAATCAAATTTTGCTACGACAAGCCATAGTCACAAAAGAATTTTTTTATACTTTTTAATCCAGCAGATAATCTTTTCCAAAATGTTAAAATTGCAGTAAAATTTACTACACTTTCAACGAAATTTGGTATTTAACATGGTATTTTCACTGTATCTTGTATGTTATACCCCACTCTTAATTTTAAAGTTTTAAAACTCATCAATTATTGTATAGTCATGTATGTATAATCACTCACTTCCTCATTTTATGTATCAAATTATTGAATCATTGGTGATTGCAAACTTCAGTTATCCGATAACTTCTCACTAGTAAAAAATTTAAAAACTAAATTTAACAAGAAATATATTTATTAATGTCTATTAATAACTTTTTATATCAAAATCTCAGTTTAGAAAAACATCTCCAGACTGCTAAGCACAATCGTAAATTTTTGTTCAAAATAGTAAAATAAAAGAAAAAATATAACGATTAGCAACACATTTTATTTTCAGTAGAAAATAAACTGTTGACTTCAATATACCATACATGTTAAAAAGAAACATGTGACAAATATAATTAATATACGAATCTGACAGATTAATGTAGTAATTTTTACAACTATTATAAATAAAATATTTCTTTTTTTTCACATATTGCTCGGTGTGCATAATATTCTATACTATAAATGAGCAGTGTATGCATATTTAAAGTGAAACCTAAGTTTCAGAATAGTAATATTCTCTACTTGTTATATTATCCATAGATTTATGATTAGAAAAGCTAAATTTTAGGAAATTCGATGCTTGTGCAGTATTCAGTAATTAATTTTCAATTAATGCAGTAATTTAAGATCAATAATAACGGAATGTAATATTAACGTTTCAACTGTTCTACGCATTTCAACTGTTCTACCCCCAATTTTAACTTATATTCTACAAGAAGATAGCTTTTTTTCACCTCTCATTTTTCGTTTATATAACCACAACGCACTTTAAAGAAGATGTAACAAAGCTTATTTTGAAAGGCAGTTTTACTTTAGCAAAGAAAAACGTATATTTCTAAAAATTTCAAATTACAAAGTTGGATTTCCTTATCTTGGATTGCATTATTTATACAAAATTAAATTATGTTCTCTGATTTTTAATTTTTATCATCCTAAGGCCATTTAATCTATACAATTATATACATATAGTCTGCTTACCTCACATCCAACTACTTAGTCACTTTTTCCCTACTCATTTTCTCATTTCCGCAATTATTTCACCTTTTTATGCGGCGCAGTTAGTGCCGTTTTAAAAGGCCGTTCCCATGCTGAATAAGACTTCTTATCCACGCGAACACTTCTTTCCCCAGTGCGTGCCTTGTCCCAGTCTAGCCTTACATTTTATCCATTAGTCCATTATGTAAGCCATCACGATGCCGTGTACTGCCGGCATGATAATTAAACATTACTCCAACTGATAATAACGCATGCACAGCTCCGTAACTCACCTGCCATCATAAAAATAATCGTCAAATTATCATCCCTTCCTCAACCATAAACCCCAGCATCTAATGAACAACAAACAACCTCCTCCCCTTAGCTCTAAAATCAGATTCCCCTAGATCAACCTCCACACTAAACTCTCCGCCATCCCAACCTCTCATCCCAGTAAATTCATCCCCCTTACTACAGCCAGCCCCCCCGACAACAAGCAGTGGGGGGGCTGCACCTGTCCTACACTCCCCCGCATCGGCTGCAGCTAGTATAGGCCGGCGAGCGCGCGCGCGCCTCGGTATCTCAAGCGCAACATTATGCGCGCATTATGAAGTATCCGCATTGCTCGGCGCAAACGCCGTTATGCATGTTTTGCCCTCGCGAGCCGTCCTGCATTATGAATGTAAAGCTCGCCCTCTAGTACAACGCCGTCGGAGATTACGCGACAAGTAGGCCACTCATTACTACAAGGCCACTTTAAACACTTATGGCGGATTTAAGGGGCTCAGCCCCCGGGTAAACCGCTCGTAAATTTCGTCGTCCCGAGCGTTGCTTCGTTGTTGTTTTTTTTCTTTTTTTCGGCTCTGCTCGGGATGGTGTACGCTCCCCGGAGAGCTGTAGAGTGCACCGAGTATCGCGCGATTAAAAAGGATTATGAAAAACAGCGGCTGGGGGGGGGTGTAGGGGGCTGGGTCGAATGAGGAATTGGGATGCGCGGTTGGTGGTGTGGAAATTTGAGTTATGTTTTGACGTAATCGTTGTACAAATGATGAGTTTTGCTGCTGTGCGAAGTTTCTTTGTCAGAAAAATACATTTTTATTTAGTTTTAAGTATTTTGTGTAACAATAGTTATAAAACTACAATTAAAATAATAAAAGGAGGTAAAGTAAACAAAGCGCGCGATTTGCATGCTGATTACGGTATTATATTGTTTACTCAAACTGCTCTTAATTTATGTTCTCCTCTGTAATTTTTAGATTAAAATAAGTCAATATATAAAGTTGACAGAAGGCGAGGAGAATAAATTTTCGCCGAAAAAGGGATAAAATTTACATTCTCACTTGAAGTGTGAAAAATGGTTTCTCGAAATTGAAGTTGAAAAGACATTTCGGGAAATAATGATGTTTGACCTCCGCAAGTGACAGAAAAGTGGGAAAAGATAGAATCAAAGTGTCTGCGACGATTGAAGTATAACTAAGTAGATTCCGATCAATATACGGTAAAAGACAATCATTTTCTCGAAAATTTAATCCAGCTTGCGAACTCCATCCACCTTTAAAAACCCCCCACCCAAAGCAGCCAAAGAAAGCAATCTTTGAAAAACGCATCCAATAAGCCAGCCCTAAAAACAAAGTCATCACCATGATGAATTCAAGCACTAATTCAACCACCAACTCCACATCCCCAACACTCGTCCCCTCGTCATCGCAGCCCCCAGCATAAGAGCAGAGCCACTCTGCGCTCGTCCCAGCGATATCGCATTCTCACCGCAGCCACAACTCTTTTCATCCCAACCTACTCCCGCGCGCTCCTGCCGCAAGCTAATTAAACTTTCGACCGTATTTACGATATACTCCCTCTACGCTCGCTCCCCGCGAAATAAGTGCTCATAATGAGCGCGCCCCGGCATTTGAATGCGGCCCGTCATCGGGGCTAGAGCGCAGCGGCTGCGGCCTCTCCGTATATACCCAGCCCCCCGTATAATGCAAATACACGCGCGCCGGCGTGCACACAGAGAGGAGGAAGGAAGGAGAGAGCCACGTCCCAGCGCGCCAATTGCGCGCGGCTCTCGCGCGAGATATCAGCGGCGCGGGGCCATTATGCAGAGCGCTTTCTCTGCGACGACGGCGGCGACGATGCACTTCATTACGATCTCCGGGGCGCAAAACTTGCCGGCGGAGAGAGAGAGAGAGAGACAATGACTGCGAGAAACTGGCCGAGCGTGCGGGCGTTTAGATGAAAAGAAGGGGGATAATGTCCGGGAAGTTCTGCGTATGCTAAGTTCGAGGCTCGATTTGGCACGGCTGGCTTTTTTTCGTTATGGACTTGCGCAAGGCTGTTGCGCGGTCTGGGGTAATAGGGGGTGAATGGGGGCTTTTATTGGGCGCTGTTTAGAGAAAACACGCTGGATGGAGGAAAAATTTTTGAGTTGGGAGTTGGAACTATGTTTTTCGCGTTCTAATGAATTCTTCATTTTTGAGTAGTATTGAGAGTAGATGTGGAAAGTAATTTGAAATGGATGTTTGATTATTCTTTCAAATCCGATTAAATCTCGTAATTTATTCACAATTTTAAAAATCTTCTTTCAGCGCTGAATAGAATATGTGAGAAGTAAGGATAATTAGCCGGGGAAAAAAAGTCCTTTAATTAAGAAAAAAGAACACTTAGCTCTCGCGCGCGCGCTGCTCCAGTTTGAAAAAAAAGATAGGATAGAATGAAGGTTAATCAGTCTAAGTAGTAACAGTGCGAGTTGATCGGACCTGAGAGACTATCGCTCTGTGTATTTCAGTGTTCGCTTTTAAGTAGAAAATAAACTTTAATCAACGAGCTTAAACAAAGTAAAATTTTTGCCAGTTTCACCAAACTCCACTCGAAGATTTTAATACAACCTATATCCTCTTTGAATAACCCTTTTCAAACCCCCGGGCATCGCGCAAAAATTCGGCCTTGTAATTAACCCCCGCCGAGATAATTCCGAAAAAACCTCAAAACAAGACGAGCAGCCAGCCTCGAAAATCCGAGGGTTCAAGCACGAAAAGCCGCTGCCGCGGATGCCCGGCCCGTTATTGTTGAGCCACATTCGAGCTTGCGGCTCTCGTTGCGATCTTATCCGTCGCTGGCTTGCAAGAAAAATTTCGTTGTTCCAACGAGAAACTCTTTTAATGAGCAGTTTTCGTAGCGCTCGGCGTGTGTAACCGACTCCCCCCCAGCCCTCACCGCCCCCGCACCGATATAGGTCAACCGTGTGCCCAGAAGTGCCGGGCGCGCGTTTTTTCGCAACGCAAGCTCGGAAAGCTCGCGCTCGGCTCCGAAACTGGGTCTAGAGGAAATTTCATTGTGGAAAAATAAAGGAATCGCGGGGGGCCCTGGCTATAGACGCCGGCCGAAGAGGTGCGGCTCGTACACATTGATTGCAATTGTATTTTCGGCCGTCCAATTATTTCATTTGCGCGGCGCTGTAACGGCTCGGAATTTTTGCGCGCGGGGGCGTCGAAAGTAATTATAAAAATGTATCGGGGCGCAGAGGAAAAGTTCGGCCGGAACTTTGCGCGGATTTTCCTCGTAAAAGTGCAATTAAGCCGCGCGAGCGCTGAAAATATATATATCGGCAAAGAGCGAGGAGAGGCCGGGCGGTAATCAAAAATTTTAAGGGTTATACCGCGCACGTGCGTCAAGCTTGTATTGTTATGGAGGCGGGCTCGCGGTAAGCCAGGCACTTTTTCGGTATTAAAATGTATATGCGTCTCTGCGCGCGCGCTCGCGGGTTATGTATTTTTCGGATCTTTCGTGTAACGCTCGGCTCGTGCCTTTATATTTATAATCAAGCTTATGGGCCCATGAATAAAATATGCGTTTAATCTCGATATTGATATGAAAAATCCTATGTTTATAAACGAATGCTTTAATACAGCGCCTTCGCTTTTCCTCGTCTTCTTCGCTAAATCTTTTGCGCCCTACTTTTTTCACTTTTTCTTAAACAGAACTTTAATAAGCGCGATTTCTGCGATTAATAATTAACGCCGTGAATTTACGAAAAAGAGAAATCAAGCCACTTCATCATTTGCAGCCGAGCGCAAATTCTTCCGAGTCTAATTTTCAAAATAAAAAAGTTCCCCCGCCGTATAAAGCCGACCAATTAATCTTAATTCAAGAAACCGGCTAATTCAAATTTATGCGCGGCCCGCATTTAAATCTCTCAGCCGGAGTTCCCTCGAAAAAAAATCGTCGCATTTAAAAACTCTCAAAAATCGCGCGCCGTCAAACAGCCTCGCGATCCGAACTTTGAAATATTACTCGTCGAAAAAGAATCAGGTCATTTTCACTCCCGTCAATAACTCCGCGCAGCGTTGATTATATTTTTAATCACCCTTACACCCAGAAAAAAATCCCACGCGTATAAAAAAAAGCTCGCCCGTCACCTATTCCCATCACAGCGACTCTCTCCCCAACAACACTCGACTCTTCCTCTCTCCAGTCCATCCAGCTTGTCTGTAAAAGAAAGCTCTCTTAAAACTTAAAGCAGAGCTGCCGGAATCCCCCGGCTAAGTACAGCTGCTGTCGCGATGAATAGGGCGAATGACTAGAAAACATTTCGGAACGCTCTCTGCAAGAGAGCATCGCGTCTTCCCCTTGTGTCGACTCTCTCCGAGCTTGACTGTGGAATTGGCGTAAAAGGGTGAGCGCAGAGAGAGAGAGAGAGCGAAGCGTAGATATAGAAGACTCAGCGCCGCTGCTGCTGCTGCTGCTGCCTTCCCCTCGGGGAAATCTGCATGAATGCCCGCAATCAGAATTGCATTTCTGCGCTCGTCTCTAGCGAAGCGAGCGTTTCGTTCGATTTCCTCCTCCAAGCGCAAGTGCGCCCCGGCTATCCGTCTTCCCTCAATTTTCCCTCTATCGCTCTCGAGCTTTTTTTTCTGACGAGCCGCGTTTCTTTTTTTTATTTCGCGCTTGGCTATTAGCTTGCCGGTCGGTGTGGGATTGCGTTAAGAGACGCGCGTTTATGCGCATTATGGGGCGTGAGGATTTGAAGGGACGCGAGGGAGTGGTTCTTTGGGAGGGTGGTTTTCGTTTTCGTGGAGAGGGTGGATGTAATGGGAGGTTTTTGGAGAAGGTGGATGTTTTTTGGGGAGTGGGCTTGTGCAGTTGGATGAAGTGGTTGAATTATGAAAGCTTGACGTTTTGTAAGTGGTTTCGGAGATGTTTACGTTTAAAGAGACTGAAAAAATTGTGTCTTTAAAAAAATTTTGTTATATAATTCTTAGTAAAATTTTTGAAAAATAAATAGCATTTTATCTCGCTTTGTTTAATTAAGCGAATTATAAAATAAAAATAATTAAATAAAATTAAATGAGTTTTACGTCGCTTGTTTATTTACTGCTATTTACTCGTGTAATCGATCGCCACTGTGATTAAATTTATAATTAAATGTGTCACATTACACGAATGTTTATTTTATTACAGTCCAGTCCAGATTGATAAAACAGAAATTGAAATAAATAACATTATAGCGACGCCTGACTTCGCTAAATAAATACTCTGTAAAAACGCTTTCCGCGAAGCCCATAAACCTCATCTTTTTATAATCCAAAAGCGTTATTTTTAAAAGCCTATTTCCTCTCTAAGCCGTTCTTTAAAAGTTACATAAGTTTTGAAAAAACACTACAGGATTAACCTTGTTTACACCGCCGGCCATTCATAAAACCCAATGCCATAATCATCCGTCAACGGAACTTTATTAAAACCAAAAATCCACAGCCATTTTTAAAATCCGATTATTTACTAGACTCGCGAGCTCGCAATTTCGCGCGTAGAAAAAGAATTTTCAATTAAAAAAAAAAAAAAGGCCCATACCTCCGCCCTCCCCATTCACTTTAATTGCATTGTATTTTCAATGGCGCTCGGAGCGGCAGGCGTTTTCATCGTCGCGCGCGGGGGGCAATATATTCCGCTCCCGTAGCCGCTGTAATTCTCCGTGAAAATTTGATAACCGAATTTAAATATCCGAGCGCGAACCGCAGATTGTGCTGAAACATTCACGATAGGAGCGGCCTAGGACCGTTTCAAAACACACGCGATTTTTATCGCATTCGATATACAAGCCCACTCAATGCATAAGCGCAATCGCATTATATATAGAGAGAAAAAAACCATTACACCGAGCGAGCTTCGAGTGTAGCCAGAGAGAGAAAGAGAGACAGAAAAAATCCCAGAGGCATGGAAAGCCCGTAGGTTATACCCGCTGAATGGCTTCCTCCCCCCATCTCTTTCGCTCTAACCCTCCGGCCAGATATCCTTTTACTCATTGATTTTTCTGATTTCGCGCGTGAACGAAATTTCAATCCGTCGGGGCGCTCGTTTTTCGAGACGTGAGCTTGCGCGCGCGTTGCCGAAAGTTGCGGGGGCGGCTCAATTAAACTCGAAAGCCCGGGAAAACTTGCAAGCTCTAATGAGATTCGCGAGGGCCAAGTTTGAGAGCGGGAAATTTTTCCGGCCCGGCTCGCAAGCAGCCGAGGATCTTTTGATGGATCCAGGAAGTGAGAGCAGGTGCATAGTTGGGATGGATTTGCATGACAGTGCGAGTGCGGGGGTGGAAGTCAAGATGGCTGAGATCGATTGAGCGGTTGATTGATGGTTTTATTAAGAGTGGGGGGAATTTTTGGTGAAGGTGGATGGTGCTGGGTGGATTGTGGTTTGAATGAAGTAGTAGTTTTTGGTGCGTGGGAAGAGGGTTTTGGTCTGTTGTAATGTGTTAATTGTTTATTGTTTGTTAATAGTTTTTTAGTGTTTTTTAGTGCGTGCTTTTTTTTTTTTTAATATTTTTCTCTCACTTATTTACTCACGGTTTTTTAAGTTTCACGCGGATTATGCGGGAATGTGCATTTACTTAAGGAGGTTAATTTTCTGCTTTAATAAAATTCAAAATAAAATGTCACATTTTACCAACTTCATTTTTCCACAAAAATAAATAATTATGTTCATAATTCTATTAACTTAAAAAGTCTTACCATCACATATCAATCAACACTCTAATTTATCCACAGAAATTTCATAAACAGAAACATAAATGCCAAGTGCCGCAAATTTTATTCAACGCCGAAATAGAAAAGGTCTTTTCTCTTCTGCCATTGTCGGATATTTTCGCGAAACTACTCACGAATCGCATCCCCCCACTGAAAATTTTTCGCCTCAAATGAATTTCAACGGGCGCGCGCGATATCGAATGTATTTGATTGAAGTTTTCAATCTCGCGAAATGAGATTCAAAAACTCGAATATGCTGATTTGGAAAAATTTCTCCTGAATCACTTATACATTTTCCGGGTCTAGAAAAATGAAGGATGTTGGACGATTTTTCGCGCGGTGCAATTAATATATTTTTTTCGCGCCGCGCTCGAGATTTGTTGACCTAATGGAGAAAAATTTAATAAAGTTAATTATCCCCCACCTCCCCCCGACGAATTAACCCAGATACCTAAAATTTTTTTCACACTTTTACCGCCAGCGTCAGCTATTTCAACTCTTCGAGGTTTCGGAGTGAAAAAAATTCTTCATTAGATTCCTATACTTGTTAGTAAGTTAGTAGGGCGTTTAATAAAATGTCCGTATTTTAGATTAAAAATGTTATTCTGTAAAAGATAAACCGAGATATTTCTAGTAATCGATTTTTTTTTCTAATTAGGGTGAAGTGAAATCCTTCTAGTTATCGAGAATGCAGGAACTAATTTTTTTAGTTTTATTAAATTTTTAATTTTTTAAAAGTATGTCAAGTGTTCTCTATTTAAATAACTTGACAACGGAAAATTTTCTAAAATTAAAAAACTGAACAAAATAGTGAACTCAAATTTTTGACAAGTAACGGGCTTTTACATCACCTTAAGGCGATTTAAAACCTACCTTATTATAGAGATGACAACCTCACATTGTAGTTCTCTATTAAAACTTTAACTGTAGGTCAAGAAATTTTCTGAAAATTAAAAAAAAAATTAAATTCTTCAAAGTATTTAAGGTTTCGACGTACAAGTTTGGGAAATCATTAAAGATGTTATTACAGTACATTAAAATTGCTATTTACTTTACGTTAGAACTAAATTTCAAACTACATACAAAGAGAATCCTGCGACCCCGTGAAAGAGCCTCGCAAGATGTTCTAAGAGAATTAACAATAACGTACCGTGAAAGTAGCTTACAGTGCGTTTTATAAAATATTTACCTGATTTTCGATATTAAATTCTACGCTTTTCAAAAAGAATTCGACCCTTGTTTGATTCTTGTCAATATTGAACCAATTTATTATATTAAACTTTCTACATGCATTTTTATAATATATGAAAAACTAAAAAAATACAGCAATCGCGAGTTTACAAAATTCACTGAATATTGCATCATAGAAATTTCAAAGTATACGGCAAGTAACGTCACCAGGGTGCAACTTAAGAAACGAATAAATTTTTTAAATTACAGCTTTAAAAGGAGCTCTAAGTACTTTTTCAAAAATTTAAAGTTTAAATCAGTCTTACCGCCCCAAATCATTTGATAAGCTACTAAAAGAGAAAAACTAACGTTAAAAAAGCTCGTTTCTTACATTTCAACTTTTTTCACCGCAGCGAAATCGCGACTGCCATGTAAAGCAATAAACATCAAGCTGTAAACTCTGCCGAGCTCGGCAGTACATTCGAGGTAATTAAAAAGAGCCAGCGACGCATGTTGCCGAGTAAATCAAACATCCATCCAAGCACCCAGCCCCACCACGCAATCCCCTATCCTCAAGCAGCGTGGCACTCAGAAAATGAGTAGCCTTGGCGGTAAGACGCGTCCGATATATACTCGGACGGACAGCGCGAGGCAGGAGGAGGAAACCGCTGGCGAGAAAATTACACGATTTTCAAACCCTTGGGAGAAGAGAGCTTGCGCGGTGGCAGCTTTTTCATCGAGCTCTTTTCCTCTCTCTCTCTTCTCTTTTTTTACTCCAGTCTCTTCCAGCTCGCGCGGCCGTCCTCCTTTTTTCGAGAGGTACTCCCTTAACTGGAGCGGAATTGACAATCTGTTCGTTTTATTGTGATGAAGCCCGACGCTCTCCTTCCCTTCCTCTCTGTGTACCATACCCCTCTTACTATTTTTTCTCGCTCACGCAGAAATGAAATTCAGAGAGGCCAAAAGGAATTGGAATATCGCCGGCCGATGTTTCGCTTCGCGACGCGCGTTAGGGGGCGGCGCCCCCTTTTTTCATGAAAAATTTCGCGTTATTAAAAGACGAGACACGCGCGCGCGCGCGCGTGCCAGAGACGGATAGAGAGACCAAGAGAATGAAGAAAAGCGCCGCGGAATCGCATGAAATATAAAGTGAATTGCGCGCGAGTGCATATCCTCCGACACCGAAATAAACCGCGACGTGACGCGCTCCGGCAGCCGCGCGGACGGCATACCGACTCCCAGGCGCGGATCATAAATGTAATAACCCCCCACCAACCTACTCCCCCCCTTGCCACCGGTATAAATTTCCATTCCTCCACTTCCAATTTTCTACTTTCTCGCGCGCGAACAAAGACAGAGGCTCTCGCTCGCGCGCAATTCCATCAGGGAGGGTAAGCGCGAGCATAACGCAATGCACTCCGCCGATAAAGCGCGAAATAAAGCCGGGGCCGCTGTAAACACGCGCCGCGCGGCAGAGTTAAAACTACAGCGGGGCTAACTAATTCGAATGATCCCGCGAGCGCGTAAAAAAGGCCCGATAGAATTGCGCGGGGAAAACAACCGCGACAAATTTTCCGCCGCGGAAAGCTCTCTTTTCCACCCTATAAAATACTCGCGCGCAGAGGGGGATAGCTACACAGGCATCGACTATTCTGCAATACTATTCCTACGTGTCAATAAGAGTAAAAGCCTAGAGAGAGTGCGGGGGAGTCCCGGGCAACAATAAATAAGCAAACACGGAGCGCGAGTGCGGGCAAATACGAGCTGGAGAGAGACTCGCTGGGGGCAAATCCGCGCGTAAATGCTCGCGGATATAGATATGAATGTGGCTCACGAGCGGCAGCCGCGCGCGTGCTAATCCAGCCGGCGAACTTGCATAATGAAAAGCATTTGCTTCAATATGGGACAAGTGCTACGTGTTATCGTTATTAATGCCCCCCGGCGCGTTCTATCACTTAAGCCGTTCGGGTTAGGGCTTATACGACTCCATCTGAAAGCCATTATGCGAACTCGAGGATTATATTCGCCTCTCCCTTTCTCCTACTCTCTCGTTTCGACTCTCTTCTGTCGCAATTAGCGCGTTGATGAAATTTAGCATGATAATAAAAAGAGCGGAACGACGCGCGCCGCGCGCATTCGCGTGTTTGCCGAGGGGTAGACCCCCTGAAAAGGGGGGGGGGCGCCTCCATACGGAAGATCGCGATACGCGGGAATATGGAGCGGAGAGATGAGAAGAAAGTTTTAAGGGGGTAATATGCTCGGAGCGAGCACCTCTGAGAATGCCTAATGGAGGCGGTGGGAAGATGGAGAGCGAGCTTGAGAGTGGGGCGAAGGAACGTTCGGAAATTCGAGTGAGCGTAGTTATAAAGGATATTGCAATTACGGGAGATATTTAGCCGTGAGAGCTTGGATAATGCTCAGGCGAGTGAAAAAAATATCGGAGAGTCTTTTGAAGCCAGCCAAGCCTGCCAATTAATTAGCTCTGCCCGCTGGGTTTTCGAAAAGAAATCGCTTGACGCTTCTGGGGGAAATCATCGAGGCGAGAGAAATGTGTATAAATAATTGTCCCTCGCGTTTCCTTTCAGCTCGGCGCTATCACACACGCTCGAGTTGTCACGCCAATCATTTAAAAAGCGACGCCGCAGCCGATGACCCTTCTCAACGCCGATGCGTGTCAATGTGTCGCTTGCGCCGGGCCACTAAAACAGTCAAAGTGCCACAACCTTTCAGTGCGGCCTCTCTCTTTCCATTTAAAATTAAAGCCGCACGGAAAAAAAAGGCAAAAAGCGAGAGTGCCCGTATAAACGTCATTGTGTAATAAACACCGGCGGCAGCTCTGGAAATAAAAAAACACGAGTTACTCTTCCACGATAAACTTTTTTTACCGTAAACCAAAAAAAAAAAAAAATCGAATAAAATAATTATCAAGCTAGCTTCAACAAAGTTTCTCGCGGTACATGCCGCAGAGTAGAAGCTCGCAAGTAGTAAGAGTCGGGTTCCCGTCAGACAGCTAATGATGTACTTAGCATAACATTAGCTCGGCGATGTAATATTAATAAATAGCGTTACGCCTTACGCGTCTAATTAAAATTGTAAATTCACCCCGCGGCCGACTTGAATTTCAGCAACACGCTTATTCCAACCCAACAACTCAACCCTTCCCCACCCCCAACGAAAAAAAAAAAAAAACTAACCGCAAACTCCCACTGAAAAAGCCCGCAGCAACACCTCCCCCCCAAAAACTTTCACCGAAGCGTATCGCGAGCGCATCACGCGCGTACCACCACAGAGCAGAGCGCATCTCGCACGCGCGCCGCGATCAGCTCTCCCAATCAGGCTTTCTCGCGCCAACTTCCAGCCAACTTCTCCCCGGCGAGCTTGCAAGCTCGCGCGCGGGCTGCGGCGAAATTTTCGACTTTAAGCGCCGCGCGGCTCATCCGTGCTCGTCGACCGCGGACGCAAACCGCGGCTCATAAGTTGAGCGAACTATAGCGGCCGTGAGGGAGTTTAATAGGAGGGGGGAGAAAAATAGCCGGCCGATGTATACGCGCCAGGAGTGTTTGTAATGTTATGCATTAGGGCCACTCGAGACGAGCGTTCGTTTTAATTAAACGCGCGGGCTGATGAATTATTTAGCAGGCATTATGCGCGCGTTATTTAGCCGCGGCTTTTTATCCCGCCCCTCGCTGCTTTTCGCGACGATCTGCTTTTTCTTCGGCAAGTGTGTAGAGAGAGAGAGCGAGTCGAGTGGTCATCGAGCGTCGTTATATCCCCGAGTGCTCTCGATTCCAGCTTCGCGTTAATAAAGCTCGGCTAAGCTTTGAAGTCGTCGGCTGACGAATAGCCGCTCTTCGCTACATCAGATCGAAAACGGCCGATTCCACGCCATTAAAAAGCCAAGCGACTCGAAACGTCAACCTCTCCCCCCCCGATCCATCAGCCTTTTCCCCCCCATTAATACATCTCCAAAATACAGCCGCGGCCGGCGCGAACAATAGCCAGATCGATAAAAGCCCGTCTTCAAACGTCATAAAGCACCTAGCTCACAACTCCCGAGAATTAATCACCCAACTACTACCCACGGCGCCGCGTGTACAATGCGCAGGAGCCCCCTGAAATATGCTCTCCGCAAAATACTTAACTCTCCCTCTCTCTCTCTCTCGCTCGCGCGAAGATCGCGCCTCGTACATAACAATCAGAAACAAAAGAGCGACGGGCCCCCCCACAGCAGGCTCCGAACTTTCCAGCTCCCAGGTAGTGTATACACCCACAGCCCCTGGAGGAGTTATACACGCGTATATATGAGCGCGCGCCCACGCGCCAAGTGAAAAGTAACTTTGAAAAAGGGAGCGCTGCAATTGCCGACGCACGGCATCTTGCGGCGGCGTATAATTTAACGTCGCGACGACGACGCGCGCTTTCCGAAGCGCGGGAAACGTATATTCCAGGGGAAAGTTTCGCCGCGGGGCCAGGCGAATACTAATGAGGGAATATTCTTAACGAAGCGAATTTTCGGAGGGCTTTTTATGTGCGTGGAGATTTTTTTTTTTTAAGGGGGATAAATCAGGGATGTGGGTGAGAGGAAAAGTTGAAGAGGTCGTTTTGGTGGGGGGTAGGGTTTGAACTTTGGTTTTGGAGTAATTGATATAAACTGCGTGCGAGGAATATTGGGGGATGAATTTTTTAGGATGGTTAGTGTCTTGGGTTATTGATTTTATTAATGGAGATGCATTTTTATTCCGGCTTGATAGAATATCCTGGATGTTTTATAACATTTAGTCATCGCTGCATACCACTTGCAGCGCGGTCATTAAAAAATATAGAATATTTTCCGATACAACATCAGTGCTGATAAACTGAGCATCGCAGCGCATATTTTCATCGGAATATTTTTTTTATATTTATAAAAAAAAATCCTGCTATCCCCGAGCCGGTTGATCAGCGGAAAATCGAATATGAAATTTTCACTGTGCGCGTATCCTTTGCCAGCGCTTAACGAATACGTATACTGAATAGACGCGCCGTAGCAGCGACCTGCCAACCTCCTCCATAATTTATTTTCTCCTTTTTTTTTAATGCGCTCACGTCAAACGTCTCTACGTCTCCTTACCCCCGCGAGAAACATAAAAACGTCACCAGCTGCTCGTCACCAACCCCTTAAAAAAAAAAAAGGAAAAAACCTAACGCGGAAACGAGCTCTCGCTCCATCGGCTCTCAAAAGCGCAAATCATAATAAAAAAAAAAATCCAGCATCCTCGAGATTTTTAATCGCTAAACACGATTAAACCCGCGTAACCGCGACGAACGCAATTAGCGCATCCCGCCTCCTGAGAATAGCTACATCTGCGGTGCTCGCGCGATTCGATTACTTTAATCGAGTGCATGAGCGAGTCAGAGGTGGGGGGAGAGGCGCTTCGGGAGGCCGGAAATCCGTGCCAAGTTGGCGGATATCGCAAAGGGGGTTGGAGGCCTGCAGATGCGAGGCGGCATACGCTGCGAATTAAATTAACGAGGCGCGAGCGAGCGAGCGCTCGAAAAATCCTAGCGCCAACTTCCTCGCGCCGTGTAGACGCGGGAAATTTATTCCGCGTCGCGTGATTTATGCCCGCAGAGGATTTTTAGCCGGAGGCTTGCATAGAGCGCGCACTGCTAGAGAGAGACGAAGGCTTTGAGAAATAATAAGCACATTCGTTTAAGTCGCCTCGCGGCTTTTTCCATCCTGAAATCCTTACTCTCTTGTGTATGTGTATGAGTGTGTGTATGTGTGCGTGTGTGTGTGTATGGTAGACGCGAAAGGCTGGATGAAATGTATAGAATTGCGGCTGGAATAGCGAGCGCAGGAAAGTCTCGTATCTGGGCGCGTCCAGGAAGAAGAAAAGGATTAAGCGCGCGTGGAGTTAATGAATTTTCAGCGAGCGCTGGCTGTTTAAAAAAATCCAAGGGATGATGTTTGTTCGTGGGACTGGAAATTTAATAAGTTGGCAAAGCTATTGTTAACGGTTGTTATTATATAATTTCTAGGATTTCGCGTGCTCGAATGAAATATTTAACGTGCTTTTCTATAACGTTGAATGAAAATGGTCATCGCAGAATTTACACATTTCGTAGAAACTTGCGATTTCATTTAGGAGCGATGCATATTCTCACCCTTTCGAAAGCGTAATAATTCATTCATAAAAGTAATCACGATTTTTTAAAAAAATCCTTCCACGATCCGTTTTTCTATCCATTCAAAAGATAGATTAAACGAAAAACTCATAAATAACTCTGCCGTGCATTTCGGCCTATCAAAAAGTCATGTAACCATACGGAACATCGCCCGAACAATGCGGTATTCACAATCAAAGAATAGCGAAAAAAAATGAGCGCCGCTCTAAATGGAATTCGTTCCGGCCAAATGAGTTAACGTTCGCACTCGTAGAATTTTAATCCTTTGAGTGCGACACTCACTTTGCAACACACCAGCCAACAGCGCGCGTATTTTTAAAGAGCGAAAAGTCATACGCGTCATATTTCCGTGTCGAATCGTAAAATGAATCTCCGTAACCCGGCGATTTACCTAATAGACCAAAAATTCGCTGGAAAAATAAAACTTTCCCCTCCTCGGCCGTAAAAGTCTCGCGGAGAGACAATCGGCATAAACATTTCAATCAGGCGGATGGTCTATTTTGAGCCCTGGGATCAGCCTACATAAATCGCGAGGCTGTAATCCCGCAGCCGGGCGCGGCTGGGTATAAGAAGATTCGATTTAATTTGATTCCAAATGAGATCGCGCGGCCCATGCCGGGGATAAATTTACGTAACGCCCTGGGCGTAAACTCGATTACCCAAGCGCGGATTCTTAGATTGAAATTTTTATTTCGAACCTAGCCTTACCCCGCGTACCTGTTGAGACGGAACTCCTTACTTTCAGCTTCGACGGGCTCTTTAACGGAGGCAAATCTTGGCTCGTTTTGTTCTTGCGCTCGGCGAGTCTTCGCCCGACGGGCGGGTAAATATTTAACCGTCGATCCGCGGGGGGAGGTGGATGGGAGTTTTAATTAATGTTGGATTTGCCGGAAATGGAGATGGTTTTCCGAATGTTTGTCGAAGCAATTTTCGTTGGATTTGATAATGAGAATTTTTGTCTTACATTAGTTTAGACGGTGGATGCTTGTAATAACGATCTATTATTATTTTATGCTGAATATTTGCCCTACTGCGTTCCTTGAAATCCGTATTTAAAGTTTCTTCAGCAAATACCAAGTTCAAAGCCGAATAGAATTAACCCCATCAGGTGCACATGATAAATTTCGCGATTTCCAGAAATGAAAGAGAATCCACGAACTATTTACACATAACTCGCCAATGCGGCGTATAATCCCAGCCTCGTAATTTCTTCTCTTCTGAAATTCACAATCCATTTTACACCTCCGCGATCCAAAAATACTCCCTCATCCGCGCCACCTGAAAATAGCCCTAATATATTCATCCTTAATTCATTCGGAAATTCTCGCAGCATCTGGCGCGCTTATCCCTCTCCTCTCCTACAACTCGCCTAGCTAAATATACATATAGACAGAAGCCGAGCGCGCCCGAGGAGCCAGAGTAATCATTCTCCCCGGCAGCTACAGCCTAACAAAGTATCGCAATAACCTTAAAAAAAGTTATACACATCGAGCTCTCGAAGTAGAGGAAGATCCGGCCAGAAGCCGCAGAACACATCGAAACTTTTCCTCGCGCCGGCGAGCGAGATAATACGATAATTCGCTACTCCAGCCCCGGAGTAGCTACTCTGGCGAAATAAAAACTCGGCTCATATACATGCGCGCATCCGTCTTGGAGGGAAGTTCCTAGCCTCCCCTCTCTAAACTTTACTCCGCTCTTCAAGGCGCTAAGAATAAGGGTGAATCCAAGCACTGACTCTCCCCTTTCTCTCCCTTCTTATCTCGAAGCCTGCTCTCTCTCTCTCTCTGTCCGAGGGAATTTCAGGAGGAGCGAGTCCTCCATCACTCGTGCAGCTGTCGTCATCGATCGGCCTCGATTGCTCCTTGATTAAGACGTCTTCTTCCGAAGCGATTCGACTCGCACACATAGACGCATACTCACACACAAGCAACGGTGGCCATCAGCTTCTTTTCTTCGGCAGGCGCCTGACTTCTGAATTTTCGCGAAGATACAATCTTATATTCGCCGGGAGGGAGAGCGCGCGCTATCTTGTCCTAGGGCGGGCGCGTATATGGAGAGGTGTATCCCAGTGGCTTTATTATATCTAGGGTATATCGCCACGAGGCGAGACCGCCGCGATGAAAGCCGAAATCGAAGCCGGAGAGGGAGAGCCCTGATATACCCACCTCTGCAACGGGGCCATGGCAACGCGTGGGCGAGAAATATTTTTCCCTCCCCGCGGGGATACCAGTGTTCTGAAATGTCTCTTTTTCTCCTTGGTATGTGTGTACGTGCATGTGTGTGTGTACGTGCGTATAAGCGCGGGAAAATGCCTGGCGAGAGCCAATGACGGAAATTAGATTTCCCGAGGCGATATCGAGCCACCTCGAAGGAAGCTCTCTTGTCTCGGCGCTCTGTGTACAGGCTCTCGCCGAGAGGGAAAAAAACGAGGAGGTGCGCGCTCGTGAAAAATTGGTGGAAAAATCAAAGCCCGCGCGCGGGCTTGAGAAATTAATCTCCCTTCTTGCGGGAGCCGAGGATAAATTCCTCGGGATTCCAATTTTCATTTTTCACCGGGGGGGCTCCCGATGACGGGCCGCGCTTTGTACGGATCGGCGCTTCGACGGGGCTCTATCGCTCATACAGCCAAGAGGAGTGTCTCTCTCTCTCTTGTTCTACCCCCGGTCATTTCTTAATCAGCAGTAGGACGAATCAAGGCAGGATTGTCTGCGCGAAAAATCTCAATTTATGGGGGCGGTGCCCTCTTTTTTTTATACCCGGAATTTCATTTCGAGACACGCGCGCGCGCGCCCCCCGGAAAAACTTGCCTCCAATTGTCTCCGGACGCGCGGGATGCGAAAGTTTTTAAACTCGATTTAAAACTGGTTAAAGTTAAGATCCCGGGCTAGGCCGGCGCGATCTCTGCGGCTTATGTTGCGGTCGAAAGCTGCCCGGACCCTTATGTACACACGCTCGGCTTGCCGGGCATTGCGACGAGTGGACAAAAAGTGCCGGCAGAGACAAATCTGGCCGCTTTTTTGCGGAGGAAAGGAGGGAGAAGATGTAGTTCTGGTCGAGATTAGAGCGCGTTTAATAAAAGTTTTATTGCAAAGAGGATTATTGCGTGCGTTCCGTTCTTCGAATGAAAGTTGAATTAATTATCGGAGGAAATTGCCGGAGCTTTTGCCGTTGTAAAAATTAACTTTTGATCTCCAGTAGAGTTTCGAATTGTTTGTTATTGCTTTTAAAGTGCCAAGTTCGAAACGCTAACAAGAGACTTAAGTGTTTCGAAATGGTAACTTCATTAACGAACTCGGGAAATGATAAAGCGTATTTTTTGCAATTACAGGAAAACTTGTATTGCTCATTATTTCGCGATCGAACGTAAAACAAAGCGAGCCGGACTCGGAGCGCGTGCACTTTGTAAATTTGAATACGTTGCGAATGCAGGCGAGCTGCCTTGTACATCCTTTTAACAAATATTGTTGAAAATTTGATGGAATATTTTTTTTTATTTCTTTCTGGGTGTATACGTATAATAATTAAATTGTAGCAGCTATTCAATACATTGATATTGCAATTAATGTATCGAATTTTGCTTGGTTTTATTAGTACAATAAAATAACCCAATTTATTTTTCCGTACCATAAGAGATAAAAAGCTGATTTATAACAACGAATTATCGGGAGAAAGCATAAATTTATTCTAATCTGCGTCGATTTGCACGATTACGCACCTTATTTCGTTCTAAGTAGACAGCACTCAAAGTAACCTAATGAAGTAATTACAAATTGAAGACGATAAATCGTCTAATGAAGCAGAGTAACTCATCGTGCAGTGCATATTTGATGATTGCGGAAGGTAATACATTATGAAGTTTCAATTACGCAGCAACTAAATTATTTAAAGCCTGCTGCTGAATATACTGCAATGCGATTCGAATTAGAAGTAGTTAATGATCTTATTTGAATGTGAACAATCAGCTTCTCAAAAGTATCTCAGCCATTAACCATTTTATAATTAGACGTTATTCTATTAAATCATCTTGATTCGATTTTCCATCTAATCAACTTTGCAAACCATCTTCAAGAAACTAAACGCAAAGCTTAAAAAACAGAGAAAAGTCCAATACGCGAAAACAAATTCGTCACGGTGCAAAAAAAAAGGCAAATCCCATATCCGCAGCGGGAGAGCGCAGGAAAGACGCATACGTAGAGAGGCCATAAAAACTCGAGACAACAATCGCCGTCGTGCGAGCGCAGGAAATGCGCCTTTCGTCCGCGCGTATACATACGTAAAGCGCCGTTCCCTCTCTTATTGGCCGGGGCGATTCATTTTTCCCCCATGTCTTTTCGCAAAGTGCATCGGTTTCGCTTTACCCTCGAGGCAATCTTGGCTTTGCCGTTTCGCGATCGCGAGGATTCTCTTTTGTTTTTAGTTCTGTTTTTCTATAGGGAAGAACTGATGCGATGATTAATAAAGTGAGGTTTGGCAAAAATATTTTCGCTTATTATTACGCATGAAACGCGAAAATATACATGCTTGTTTTTGCGAGATTTGGGATGTATGCTCGAGCAAACAGGATGATGAAAATAGAATAATTAGCCGGGCGGAATATTCATACGTTTTTCGGCGCGCCGATGAGTGCGCTGGAGGTGATAAAAAATGCTTTGTTATTTTTGCTTGTCAATTACAAACAGCGCTAGCTGCAGCGTTTCCACAGGAATTCGCTCAAAACAGCGAAAGCCAAATGTAAATTGGTAGGACAACAGAGTCAATTTTTTCGATGACATTTACAAATAAAACAACGAAATTACAACACTTCCCTCGATCGAACAACTCATAACCCGAAATCTTTAAAAATGTACCGAATACCCAATGAAATACAGCCATCCCACAGAAAGCCATCAATCGAAACATTCCAGCCCGAAATACCAAGTACATCCTGCATACACATCATATTCACATGAAAGAATCAGCCCGACACTCCCCCCCCGCAACTACCTACTCCAACTCGGCATAAGCCCGCGAGTCTGTTTTATTTATTTATTGGCCCAGGGCAATACGCGCCCGCTCGAACCCATTCGATATTTGTCGAGGCTCGGCGTATCACGGCCGGCTCGTCGGGGAAAAAGGAGGACAAAAGCGAGTAGCGCGCAGATGGATGAGCGCAATTTCACGCGAATTTTCGTTCGCCTAAACAAATATTGATACCGAAGCGTCCTCGCGAAACGCGAACAATAGGCGCGACAGCGCAAAATTATTTCGGCCCCGAAGTTGCCTGTAAAAATGTAATTTCCGCCCTCGGCTATATCTACAAGCAAGACTCGGGCCGGCTGTGTGAAAATCAAAAAAAAAAAGAAGGAGGAAGCCAGAGAGACGTCATAAATTCCGTTACACGAATAAATAGCGAGGAAAGACAAGGTGGCCTACATCGACGCGCGCGGCGTATACGTATACATCCATCCCATCCCGGAGAGGATTGCAGAGCCGCTCGAATTCCCGGAAGTGAATGCGAAATGGCAAAAGTCGATCGGCGAGCCCGGCAGCGAAATCCGACGGATATAAGGGGAGCTTTTCTCGGCGCCCGCTCGCTCGCCCCCAGCTCCGAGAGCCGAACAGATAGGAGGGGCTTTAGGAGAGAAGAAGAGAGAGGGAGCCCGCATGTGCTGTTTGAGGATGTAGCCCTCGATAAATAATTACCAGAGCGCGAGCGCTGATCGAGGCTGTGTGCTTTGAGCTGAGGTTTTCGGACGACGGTCTGCTCGACTTCCGGCAATTTTAATGAGCGGACGTCGGAAAATGGACATTCTTGCGTGGAGAGGCTGCTTTGTGTGTGTGTGTGTGTGTTTGGTGGGATTGTGTGTTTATGTGGCTGGGTGTGTATCTAGACGCTGAGCATGCGGGCTGGTGGGTAGGTCGGTTAGGCGCCGAGTTGAAAGCTGATTAAGTGGGGGATCGAAGATAGTTTGTGTTTTTAAGGAGTTTAAGGAAGTGACTTTTTTAGCGGGAGTGTACAATCGTTGAGAAGTACAGGGTTCTCATCCTGTAATTTAAAGTTTGATCAGTTAAACTTCTTCGGTGTTGCTCTGCATACGTAACGACTGCGATAAATAAATATGTCTGACCGTATTCGACCTTTTCTACTGTACGATCATATATCTTTGTACATACATCTTTAATTACAAAATATTGTTATTTTTTTTTATATAACGTTAGTATAATAAATTACAATTTCATTATTACTGAAATGATTAATTACCTGCATAACAGGACTTGTAAATCCAAGAAAATATAAAATCACATTACATCCAATTCGTTAGTCAATTCTTTCTACTCGAAAATTCAAAAAAATTGTCACTCGTAAAACTGGGTTAAACAGCATTAAAACCAATCCCCCAACTCAACGCTATATCCACTCCCCCAACATCATTCAAACAATCCTTTAAACAATGTCAAACAGAAAACAAACCCCCATTGTTATTCCCCGCCCTCCCACGCAACAACCCGTCTAAATCCAAAGACCGCCGTCTCACATACGCGACTTCCGCATCCCAATTTTCTCCGTCCCCTACCTTTCCATATCACATTTAAATACCACACCAGCGTCGCAATCAATCACCCGC
This sequence comes from Eupelmus urozonus, assembly GCA_900480035.1. NCBI lineage: Eukaryota > Metazoa > Arthropoda > Insecta > Hymenoptera > Eupelmidae > Eupelmus > Eupelmus urozonus. The sequence goes on along the minus strand of UELX01001504.1, from coordinate 2,895 downwards.
ATATCAAGATGAATTTCTGCAATTACTTTTCGAATAGTCCGCATCGCGCGCAATCTTAACTCCCCACGCAGACTCGACACGGATGTGATACGTCTCCCAGTCGCGAGACAAACTCCAGCTGATTAAATATTTGCGTGTTTGTTAATAACTTCTCGAGCGCGCTTAACATTTAATATTTAATGTTTTTTAAGCCCCCGTTTAAATATTTATCCCGAACGTGTTATATTGCAGAAATTTAATATAACTCGCGTTATTTGATTGCGAAAAATCTTTCGCTTCCTTTGTTAAATAAAGAGAAAATGTTGGAGCCCAGCGAGGCGCGGAGGAAATGAAACAAACTGGCCGGATAAGGCGAAAAAGGGCTTTTCTCGCATTCGCCCGGCGCGCGTACATCGCATTAACTGGATAATAAAGTTATTAATAAGCCTTATTGGATTTGAATTTACTCAAGCGTGTCTAAGTTGCTTAATCGCAAAGTTAAAACTTTGCCCCTTTGTCCCGGCTTCGCGCTGTAATAACCCGGTGCTTCCTTAATAGCAGACTCCCGGTGCGCTAATTAATTTTAACAAAATACAAATTTCATTCGCGCCGCTCGAAAGTATTCCCCTTTAATTCCCCAGCGATCCGATACTCCCGCGGCAGAGCAAGACCGGAAAATCCACATCTGCGCGGATTTGTTAGCCGTCCGTCACTCAGCTCGGCCTGTACATCCTCCCTCCAATAAAAACCGATAAACCTTCTCCCCCACTAGAAAAAAACGAGCTCGCTCTCCATAGAAAAGCCGGCGCGCAGGTGAAACAAAGCAGCTTGCTCTCTCTCTCTCTCTGCGGAAAAAGGAAAAATCTCAACAGGCGAAAAAGAGGAGCGAAAAGAAGGAAAAGCTCGGGCAGCTCGTTTAAACCGGCGCGTCCCTCTAATACCGAGAGTCCACATCTCGCTTGCGTCCCGATAAGTTTCATTGCGCCTGGGTACAGCTCTGGGACAAATTGCGCCCCAAATCAAATAAAGTTAACCCCACCCTACGGCGTGGCAAAAGGCCGGACCGAGCGCCCAGGCGATAAGGAGCCTGGAAGATCGATGAGCGCGATTGCGTCGCTCTCTGCGCGCTGTACACGACGAAAGAGCCATCTTGAACTTTCCTCTCTATAACAATCCCAATTTATCGGGACGCCGGAAAGCTCGGGGGAAAATCTTTTAAATCCGACGATCACGGCGAATTGTTTCTGATTCCGTCTGTGTACAAGCTCGCTTCTATAATGTGCCCCCGTCGCTGTCTTCCTTTCCTCGCTGCAGAATCGATGCGCTCTTTTATAAATCTCCGGCGAGCGTGCGAGCTTCGAGATGGACTTTGCGCGGCTAAAGCTCACGTCTGGCCGAAAATGAAGTCCGGGAAAGAAATCGCCGGGACGGCGATTTATTCGGACGGGGCCGTGGGGCCGAGGTAACGAGCTTTCTCTTTTGCTCGTCATCGTCCGGCTTTTTTCGCCCTTCGGGCTCTGATAAAAGCGAGGAGGTATTTCAAGGCACTCGGAAAAATCAGCGCCGGGATTATATCAATCGGCGGAGATATACACGCTCGGAGCTTAATTAATTCATAGCTCCACAATTACGGCAGCCGTCTTTTCTCCCCTCGTAAAAAAGCTCGCTCTCGTCCCGTTCATTTTTAATTACCCCGCTCATTCGCGCCGACGTTTCAACTCTCTCTCTCTCCGCGCGGGGCGATAAAGCTCTCGAAACATAAAAAAAGCTGCGCGCTCAAGCAAGCTCTGAGGCCCTGGAATGGCCTGGCGCAATAAAAAACACGAGCCATAGTGCGAAGCTTACCTGGGGCACGATACTACGTGCGTTGCAGCCTGGAGAGCGAGAGCTAGTCTCAGCGGAGAAAGAGAGAGAGAGAGGGAGAAAGAGAACATAATCGTCGTCGCATCGAAAGCTCGGCTTTATCGTCGTCGAGCTACGTGATCGGGGCGCCAAAAGCCGCGCTGCAAGCTCCGGCCTGGTAGACTGGCGCGAAAAATGCAGGCGAGCGTGACATTAATTATTCGACGATGGCACGTGCCGGGGACGCGCGCGCGGCTGGATTTGATGGCCGCGCGACGCGGCGATATATGTATTTCGGAGAGCGGCGATTTACATCGAGGAAGGCCTGGGGCAAGCTGCTCGGGCTGCTGTGATGGTGGTTTTAATTGGGGTTGGAGGGGGGGTGTTTCGTGATGGGAAAACAATTTGAGGGGGAGGTTGGGAGTGTGATGGTTCGAGGCTGACTTTGAGCTTTTTTGGAGAGTGATTTAAGTGGTGGAGGGGTGAGGTATTATTGTTTGACTGTAATTGGGGTATAATTGGTATCTCGATGAGTTTTTATAATTAATTGGACGAATGTTTGACTAGTCGAATCTATAGTCACTTTAATTTAATTAGGTCGTTGTTAAGCTTATTAAAGATAATTAACTGTCAATAATACATCAATAATTGGGTAATTTAATTTGGCACTAATTCAAGTACGGGTTTTTGCTTCCTCGCCGAGAGTATGTGACAGATAAATATATAAATTTTATTAAAATGGATTTGAAATATATTATTTTTAAAAAATGTAAGTGTACGTATGTGTGAGTGTGTAATAAAATTTTACTCTCGCCATATTTGCTGTAAGGTTTGCTCTAACTTACGCGTGATTGGATTTTGAAGTCAATCAAATAATCCACGGTTATGCCGTGAAATATATATTTTTTAAAATATTGAAAATAAAATATATTTCCTGCTCTTTATAAACTTTATAACAAAGAATATATTTATTTTTATAGCATTTAAGTAAACAAGTGAATCTATTCTTAAAAGCGAGGTACGATGAGTATTGTTATGCCTTTTCGAGCATTTCTATTGGTTTGCCAGTCGCAA
>UELX01001503.1:0-42856 GCA_900480035.1 Eupelmus urozonus | reverse complement strand
GGGGGGGGGGGGGGCGAAGCGATTTCCGCGTGGCACCATTTTACAGCAATTTCTTCGCGCGCCGCGCTGGGTGGCTATTGTGTCGAGTGTAGCCCCTGACTCTCAGAGAGAAAGCGATTATGACAATTTTACTGCATTTTGATTTTTCACTCGCCAGAGAGAGAGAGAGCGATTGTTCTCAAACGCACTTTTTCCGCGTGAAAAATTCCCTCCCTTTGTTTCCCTTGCGCAATTTCTCCGAAAGTTTTGATTTCAGCCTGGCTTTGTTTGTTTCAGATCCCTCGGCTTCTGGCTCATCGTGCGAGGATGAGGAAATTACCGGTAGACTCTCGAGTGCCAGGAAGCGAAAAAACACCGTTTACGCTGCTTCTACAGCCAATCGAAATCCTAGCCTACAAGGTAAATACCGCCGACTTACTTCTCTAGTATCCTACTGTTTACTAACACTGATGCGGCTTTAGCGAAAGGAAAATTCAATCGTGCTGTGTCTTTACTGACTGACTTTGTGTTTTATTGATCGTGTGAAGTTTACAAGATAAATTAGTTAATGCTTTCGCCGGTACTCGCACCGATAAGATTTTCGCTTTCATAATCGAGCGTGACGAATCTCCTCTTTTTTTCTAATCATTTTCAATACGATAATAAGCGCACATCACCTCGAGTCCCTATTATTATTTCCGCGCGCAGTTCCGTGTCATCGCTGGCCATCACACGCTTCGTCATTCGTTTTCTCAACGAGTCCATAAAATTTGCAACAGTCCTTCCCCGAAGCACGTGCTAAATACCGGCTAAGCTCGGCCAATTCGTAATCGCTCAGCAATCTTATCTCCCAGAAATCGCGCCGAGAGCAAAAAAAATCAACAAGCATTTAGTCATCCGGCGCTCGCAAACACACTCAGCCCCTCGTATGAGTAATGTGTAAGCGTGCGCTAGCTCCGATTCGACGAAAGCTCGCGCTTCCAAGTACACCTATATACACACACACACGAGCACGTGTGCTAAACTACCAAGACGCGTGTGAACGAGTGTCTTACTATATATCGCACAGAGCGCGAGCGAGCCAAGCCAGCCAGCAGCGAGGCCTGCATCAGCAGCGTAGACCACCTGGCCCTGGTCCAGCCAGCAACCTCAGCAACAGCACCCGAACAGCAGCCTTCGCCCACGGAATCGCTACCTTCCCGGCACCCGTCACCCTACTACTACGGCGACCTGTTCAAGGCCGCGGTAGCCGATCATCACCGGCTGCAGTACCCGCCCTGTCGCACCCAGCCGAGCAAGTACCGCAAGAGCTCGAGCCTCGACGTGCCCGGCGAGCGCACGCGCAGCCTCGGCGTCATACCAAAGCGCAACTCTCTGACCGGCGGCGATGGCGGCCTCCTGCCGGCCTACGAGCTGCCCTACCCACGCCAGCAGCGACAGCAGGAAGCCGAGCTCGAGGACCACAACGAGGACGACGACGTGCCGGAGCCAGAGCCCGAGGGCCCACCCCTGGCACTGAGCCCGCTCGGCAGCGACAATGCCAGCAGCGGCCAGCCCGAAATTCTCTCCAGGTGCATCATCACCGAATGGGACTACACACTCATGCCGCCCCATCGGCTGCTGAGCCATGACCTGCCCACGACGGTCTGCACGTGCCTTGCCTCCGCCGAGGAGGACGAGATAGAGCCGCCCCCGCCCCAGCCGCAGCTAGCCGCTGCCAGGCCCCTCTCTGCCCGGCACAAGGTGACTAATCAGCCTCTCTCCCCACCACCATCGCCTGCCTCGATATATACCCTAAAGCATGAGCTGCTCGCTGCTTTTAAGTAGATATAGAGCGTAGATCGTAGCTGTGAGTCGTTAGTGAGCACCGAATTTTCCTTTTTCATTGACGAGTTTAAGCGAGGATCGATACGATGCCTCGTCGACCGGCCGCTCGGACTTTCCTGCTGGTTTGTTGTTGTGTGGTACGGTGTTTTTTTTTTTCTTTAGTTCGACGAGTTTTTAGTGTCTGTGCGTTTCTGCTTTGTTGAGTGCGAGGTTTTTTTCTTTGTTTCTTTTTTTCTTTGAGTTTGCATTGAGTCACGTTGCTTTGGAGAGTGGTAATTGAATTGTCAGGTTTTGGTTGTTGGTGTTGAAATGTAAGAGGAAAATTTATTGGACAGGTTAATGGACAATTCAGTATTTAGCTTGACGTTGGTGTGCATAAATTTGAAAGATGAAGAGAATTTATTATTAACACATTAATTAACAAATGCTATATACGTTGATCTTCTAATTAGTTCTTTTTTTTTGTTTAATGTATTTTATCAATTTATATAATATGATATTGCAATGAGTCATTTTTTTAAAGATATAAAGTATAAATTTAAATATAATTTTTAATTAATTTATTTGATATTCCGAGCATTTAATTAAATTGCACCAAATTTACATGTATAAATAATTGCTTATTAAATTTCGGAAACTTTGTATGTAGATCAAATTCTTAATTACAATATCGTTAAATTCATTCCTACATTTAATTTTCATTTCATTCTCCGCAATTATCTTAATTTTATATGTGCCTCAGTAATTAAACGTAGTATTAAACATTAAATGCCTCATTCAAACATTTATTTATTTTAAAATTCAAGTACCTTGTAACTAATCGATCGACGTTATTTTATCACCTCCCAATCACTCTTGAAATCTTTAATCACTAAAATAACGTATTACCAAAGGTGCGAAAGTTAAGACGTTCGCGAAGAGTGGAGCCCCAGCCGATCCTGCTGGAGGATCGAGCAGACGAGGCCGAGCTCGAGGACGAAGGTGACGAGGAGGACGAGAACGACGACGAGGAGGAAGACGAAGAGATGGCCCGTCAGCGGCAGATCTACGAGACGGCATTCGACTGCAAGGTCAGTAGATCGGACGACGATCTCGATGATCTTGATCGGATGACGAATCATCCGCTTTTAATCTCACAAGTGAGTACATACCGACGTTTTATTTTATTTCTCACCGCATTTCTGCTTAATTTCGTCGTCAATTCTTCATCTGAAATTCTCCACTCCGAATCACTTAATTAAATCAACCACTTGGATTTTTAGTTCTATTTATAAAATTATTTTATTACTTCCTGAACGGGATAGTCATCAAATTTTTATCATATACAAATAAATTGCACACCCAAAAGTTTCAAACCCCTCCAGAATCAATCTCCAAAAAACACTATCACGTAAAAACCTCAACTTCCAGCTGAGAAACAGTTCGACGGCTCCGCTGTCCCGCGCGAGCTCGTCCACGGAGTCGTCAAGGCAGTCCCAGCAGACGCTATCCCAGACGTCGCTCCAGCCTTCAAAGGACCACCGCCGCAGCAAGGTCGTCCTACTCCGCCCAAAGGCCCTGATTCCGAGCCGACTGGGCCACTCTCAGCAGCAGCAGCAGGCCCAGCCCCAGTCGCAGCAGTCCGACAATATATCCAGTCTCTCGCAAGACATCGAATCCCTCCAGATAAACTCGAACGACGAGAAGAGCGGCTCGCCGCGCAGCTGTCCGCGTGGCTACACGCCCTCGCCGCCCTCGACGGCTCCTTTACCCGCCAAGTTTCACAACAATCGCGAACAGCTGCTCTTAAACATCCGCAGCGCGCCGAACCTGCCCACGGGCCAGGAGCAGCAGCAGCAACAGCAGCAGCGCATCAAGGACATGAGGCTGCCGGTGAAGTCGCTGCGCGCCAAGGAGCACTCGCCCCAGAGCAGCGAGAACAGCATCCTCGAGATCAAGAGCCGGCCCAAGAGCTTCGTGCTAGAATCCAAGGATCTGATACTCGAGTTCAAGGGCAGGCCAGCTAGCGCCACGGAGAGCGCCCAGCAGCAGCCACAGCAGCCGGTCTCCCAGCGTCCCAGGCCTCGCAGCCTCATACGCGACAGCAAACCCATAATGGAGTTCAAGGGCAGGCCCCACGAGGCCGAGGCCACCAACCAGCAAGAAGCGGCACGCGCACGTCGCGAACAGCAGGCCAGCTTGCTCGAGTTTAAACTGAGAACGAGCCGTCGCAGGCCCGGTTACTCGAGCACAGAAAGCATGGCCACGAGCAGCAGCGGCGGCAGCATGGAATCGCTGCGCAGCAGCACCAGCGAGGGCAACCGCTCGACGAGCAGCAGCGAGAGCCGCCACAGCACCAGCCTCAGCTCCCACAGCTCCGACAGCGGCAGCGCCAACTGCTTCCACCACCACCACCATCACCAGCAGTCCTCCAGCCTCTCCAGCTTCCTCACCCACCACGCCACCAAGCTCCACATCCTCTCGCCCATCAGCGACAAGTCCTCGCAAGAACCGGCCAGCGAGACGTCCGACAACAATCGCAACAATAACTCGCAGAAGGCTTCGCCCGAGGAGCTGATCTGCAACCCGCCTACGGAGAATAATCTGACGCTCGGAACTACGCAGAACTCGACGACGACGACGACGACGAATGCGACGACGCCGACGGACACGTCGTTCAAGAAGCGGCGCACGCCCCAGAACAAGAATCTCATCAACCTGGCGCTGCAGTCGTCCTCGTCGGGCGACGCCGAGATCCAGGGCTCGGACAGTGGTATATCGATAGAGTCGCGAGCTGGGATCAAGTGCAACAAGCCCTTCGGCTTTCAGCCGTTGAAGTTACCTACTCAGCAGCCGCAGCAGCAGCTGGATAATATTAACCAGATGCTGGACAACGAGCAGGAGCTGTCGGATTTGCCGTTTGATATGCCTAAGTTGCGCAGGCGCAGGCTGCTCATGCAGCAGGACGCGACGACTTCCGGCAGCGCGACCAGCGTTGATCTGAAGGATCTGCCTTTCGATATGCCGAAGTTAAGGAGGCGGCTGAGGTGCACGCAGAGCACCGAGTCCAGCGCCTCGCAGGCCTCGTCCAGCCAGTCGGTTAGAGATGTCGAGCCACCTACGTTATTTGGTGAGTAAAATTGCGTTTTGTTTGGGTGTACTCGTTTTTAAAATACACGGTTACAAAAATATTGGACCATTTTAAATTCAAGAAATTTTAGATCTTTAGAGTTTTAATAAACAATAGTATTACGTAAGTGAATGCAATATCTTATATTAAAAGTTATAAAAACTTGTTTTTTTTTTATTACCAAATGTTTTTTGTAGACAAAAAAAAACCTATTTATAACAGCCAAAACTAATTCATATTTAAAAAAAATTCATAAATATTTATTATTTATCACTAAAAACAGCTATTACCTAAATATTTTTAAATTTCTATTAAATTAATTGTTTTTTAAGCAATCATTAGTTTGGTGACAAAATATTTATTTAGAGCTATAAAAACGGTTAAAGATCTTCTACCGCAATAGCGTTTATTTAGCGAACAAAGAAAAATCGATTTATTCATTAAAGCTTAGGGTTTATTAGCGTCTCGTCTTTTTTTTAATCAAGTGTCTAGTCATTAAAGTCATAAAACCCTACATTTTCGGTCACCTCGGGGTAAATTAAAGCGTTTCATCACTATCCTACGAAGGGGCGTCGTAATTCGATGTTGAGACGTTATGAAGCTGCCAGACAGCTTGTAATGCCATTAAGTATCGTCACTTTGCGCGAACAAGAGTATCCCTCGGCGTTTCAGAGTGTTTTGAGATTAAGCGCTCGCTAGTTTTTTCCTACACTTTTTTCTTTTTTTAAAAATTTATAAATAGAGTAGTTATAAATATAAATTATACTGTTCGTATATTTAATGTTTCAATAATAACCATACATTTAACATTTATAAAAATTAATATTATTAATCAAATCAAATTACGCGTTAATCAATTTAAAAACTATCAAAGTATTTCACATCTATCCAAACATAACAACAACCCGATTCTATATTTCAAATCACTCGCTGCTCTTGCCGCACTAGCGCACAAGCTGACGTAATATGAAGAGCCCCATCCTCTCGATATCAAGCGCTGTTGAACTCCGCCTGACAAAAGCCGAAAGTTTTCAATTCTTCAAAAGTACTCCGCGCGATAGCATTGCTGTATCTGTTTACCATTTCAACCGTCTCTTCTCTCAAAATCCTCTATCGGAAAATTCGACCAATAAAACGCAACAAAATAATTCCGCTTCTCTAAAAATTCAACAGCGAACTCTACTCTTCTCCTGCAGTTGACATTACGTTTACGGCGTGTGCACACACATACGGTCCGCCCGAGCCGTAAACAAAGTACAGCGTCTGGCGCAGGTGTGAGGCGACTCGGCGCTATAGCTTTGTTATATTTTATGAAGTCGCTCGAGAGCTCGTTTGCCGTTGCTCCAGCTTTCAGCGTCGGCTTTGATAGCCGATGACGCGCGGTTAACTCTCCAGCGTCGGCTTACTCATTGTTTAATGAGATGTAAAAGCCGGCGTCGTTTAGCTCTTCGATTATGTATATCAGGCTGTCGGCTTTTTTGTTCGTTGGTAGTTTCTTTGCAATATGTTATTTTAATTATTGAATAATCGTACTTGATGTGTAATTACAGCGAATATAAATAAATAATTGTAAATTGTGTAATTTTTATTTTTAACAAGAATTTAATACTTTGAGATTAATATTGTAATTAACAAATTAATATTTTTTTAATCTAAAAACGTTATTGATTGGTATATTTCATCATAAATTTTGCTGATTAAGGATAACGCGTGTCCTCGATATTCCAGCATAATCGAAGAAGTTTTTTCATTCCCCGCTCTCCTCTTATCTTAATGACGAAGCAATATCGCCCAAAGAAAACTCACGCACACCGAGAGGTGAAAGGAAAATATTAAAGCTCCCTCCCAAACTGATCGATAGCCGAGCGGTAATTTCGATTTGCAAATGATCATTTGAGAGGGTCGCGAGAAAAGCTCGAGAAGAGCTGAAAGAAAGCTGGGCTCGTAATCGGAAACAGATTTCTGGAGAAATCCCACACCTTATTTTTTTTTCGGCTGCTCAGAGCTCGATTGGCTTGTGCAAGCTGCGCCTGTGATCGATCGAGCCTATGCGTTTTTCCCGCCCACGCGCCAAACCACGCATTTCATTAGTGTCGCCGAAAGGAATGGTTGATCGTTCTTTAAGCTTTCGGGAATGATTGTGGGAAAAAAATTAATCCGTGAAGAATGTCGTTAATTGAAATTGATCGAGGATAATGTTTTCTTTCCTTTAGTGAGAATTGTTTCGTTCGATGTAATTAATTCTATTTTCTTAAATGTACAAGCTTTTCTCGTCTGTATAAAAATAGAAATTAGGAAAATAAATGTTTATTTTTTTAATACAATGAATTCACTATACAGCAATACTCGCTCAAAACACCGAAACTCACGCAAGCTCTCAAAAAAAAGTGCAACAAGCAAACCAGACGCCGGACTTGTTTTATCCCAGGCGTCAGCGGAATTTCGCAATCCTCGCATTGTACCCGAGCGGACAAAGCCACAATACAGCAGGAGCTTCGCGCTTTTTCCGCCCCGTATAAAAGAACGCGCCGGGCACAGAACCGTAGATTCGCCTCGAAGTTCGTTGCCATCTCCGCGCATTATTTGCGCATCTCGTTCGGCGTTCGAGCGTGAGCGTATCCGCCGACGTATTAGGAGTATTGGAAATATTACCTTCCACTTGCGAGCTTCTCGACGACGAGGCAATTGCTTTTTCAATCATCCGCAGCGATTTCGATATATCTCAGGGGATGATGTTTCGATTGGGTGCGGTGAAGCTGGCCGATGGATTTTGTTAATATAAATGAATATTTTTCCGCGATGGAAGGATGAATTTTTTTTGTTGGGTTTTATGTGAAGTTGACTTTTGTGGAAAGTTTTATCCGAATAGTTTCAGTTATGTAACTTTTGAAAATTTTTTTTAGTCTACTTTGTTAAAAACGAAACTTTTCTATTCGCCCATCTAGTTCATTGTTCACCGTTTTGTCTTCCTTGTACCCGTGCTAAAAGAACTTTCAGAGCCAGTTCAACGAACACAAAGCAACAAAAATCACAATAAAAAGAATTTCCCGGCTCTAATGAAAATTACTCTCTCACTGATAAATTCAGCGTCCCCTTTAACATCCAGCAAACCAGAGACGATGATAAACAGTTTTGCCAGCAGAATGTTTCGATTAACTTTAACGACGCAATCAAGACTCGTCAGCCAAAGAATTCGAGATAAATTACACGCGCCGAGGCGAAAGAATCGCCTCGGCCAATCTTATTTTCGCGTTCGCCAAATTAACGGCCGAGGGTGGAAAAGTCATAACCCTGCCCTGAACTCCCGAGGCCAGCCGCGGCCTGCTATCTCACACAAGCCGTTTAATGGCCGGGAATTATCGCGCGGATTTCGTCAAAAGACTACTTCCGAGGCTCTGAGCAGTGTGGAGGAGAAAAAAAAGGCAGGCTCGTTTCGGCTTCCTACCGCTCGTATCTTACCCCTTTCGCTTGGCTGGGCTAATGCGAAAAAAGATGTTGCGCGCGCGCTAATCGATCTGTAACGTTCTTTGTTATCCTTATCTCGCTGTGCAGCGACTGAGCTGTTAGACTTGCTGCCGTGCTAGTTTTTGTGAACTTCGGGGCTTCTCGGTTGTAACATTTTTATTAAGCGAGTAAAAAGTTTAAATGGATAATAATAAAAACTTGTTAAAAGTAGAAAGTATAAGCTACTTTATAAATTTACAAGTAGAAAGGTACGCAAACGTAACTACACAAAAGGCTTCAGTGCTGATTCCCGAGATCACAAGAAAAATCTTATTACACCCTTACGAATTTTTTCTTCCTCGAATCATTTCTATAATGCAACTCCCTCCACGTACGAGCTCCCGCACACTTTGATCGTCGAGTTTTGTTAGATGAATAGAGGAGCGCGCCAGCTTCTTGCCGTCGTTCCTTTTCAGCTCTTTGTAGCTTTTTCCTCGGGACAAGGCGAGATGTCGCCGAGGATCTCGGCTTTTTTCCCGTCCCTTTCTTTCTGCTTCTTATACTTTAGAAAATCGCAATTTCAAGCGGAAGACACCGCGACGTCGGGCACTTGCTCTGTCTCTTATTTTCTCGGCTTGTGCCTGTCCTTTATGCGTGCTCGCTCTTTTGCCTCGCGCTGCCGGCTCAGCGACGCCGTGGCGGAAACGCTCCTTTTCGCGCGGGTTCGTTAAACGTCTTGAAAATATTTTTAACGAGTGCGAGGACTTTAATTTGCTGTTATGCGCTTTCTTAAAGGAGATGTCGGCTGGAGCTCTAAAAAAGTTGAGTCGTCTGTTTTAACTTTATCAAGTTTAGTAGTTTAGGTTGACGGTAATATTTCAATTTAAGAAAAGTCTGATACTGAAAACTTCACTAAATTATTGAGAATATTATTATTTTTCATTGAACGGAAAATATATAACACGGATACACTATAACAGCTCCATTAGCGACTTAAATATTTCCCGACCAGAAGGCTCTAGCAACTTCTAAAAATGTTATCGCCGTAGTTGCACAATTTTTAAAACTCCAACTTTCCAGCATGAATCGTAAATCTACACTTTAGCAAAGTGGCCCATGAAACTTCCTCGTTGTTGAGGCACTTTTACGAGGCAACACATCTGCTCTGTCCCAAAGAAAAGAAAAACCTTCGAAAGCCGCAGCAAGAAAGAAAAACACAAACAAAGAAATCAAGAACCAACGACGCCTCATCTATCCTTAATCCAGGAGCAAATTGGCCGCAGCTCATCGCTCAGCTATACACCTCAGCCACACATCACGCCTCGCATTATTACGAGCAGCTCGCGCGTATACTTCATATTTCATGAGATCGGCGAATATCAGCATCAGCCATTCCGCGCGAGTCCAGCCTCGCGCGCATACATACACAGCCTAGGGGGAGAAACGCCGGATGTAACATCTGCTCGGAGCGATCCTTAAGCTCGTCGGCGCATCTGCGACGAGCCCCTGGCTGTGTGTATACGTTTCGTTTTGTTTCTAGCCTGCGGGGGGAGGCTGGCTGTTGAACGGTGATATCGGCTGCTTTGGACGAGGACGTTAACACACCGGAATTTTCGCCGGGATCGATTCTGCTGCTCTTTTTTCGGGAGCGAGATGAGGGGCTGGGCGCGCTTTAGCGCCTGGTCTTTGAAGTCGCGCTTTGTTGTTGGCTTGCATCTCTGTTCCTTTGACACGCTTTGTAAGCTATGAGCTACCCTGGAGTTGCTGTTTTAGAAATATTATCGCGCTTTCGTGGAGATGCTGGGCTTGAGTTTTTGATAATATTATTCTTGCTTGTTTTGGAGAGTCAGGAATTATGTTTTCAGTTTAGTTAGTTTATAATATCGTGTATTCTTTATTCAGTCTTTTTAATTAGTAATAAGGCGCTAAAAATTGATCATTCTATACATAATTCAAAACAAAATATTCATACAACAATAAAATTCAAACTCAAACAATCTCCAATAATTTATTAAAATATATTTCCGCCAACACATCGCAATGGAATTCGAAAACAGCGCATAAATAAACCCCACCAACCTCCATACCTTTTTTTCAACACCCCCGCCGCAATAGCAATAAATACTAATCAGGCATCTTCGAAATCGAAGACTCCGCTCTGGGAGCTACAACAGCCTCGTATACAGACTCCGGTCCGTCTTCAGTTCCGAGGCGGCAATGTGTTGTGATTTGCCGCGAAATTAAAAGTCCCGTCTTCTGCCTTTCCCTCTTCTCTCTACCCTCCGCGAGCGCGAGACTGAGACGAGACGAATTTCCCGTCGCCGTTGCTCCCAGGGCGCGGCAAACATTTCCCCGGGGACTATCTCTCTCCGAAATTCGCGCGCGACCGCAACCTTTCACGTGCCCGACGTATGCATGCCTGTCCTTTGGAGTTAGAGGGACACGACGCGGCCGCATCAATCCTCCGGAATTTTCTTGGGGGTGGGTGGGTTTGTTTTTTTGATGTTCGCGGGTTGAGCGAATGTGATTTTTTAGTTTGGGGATGGGGATGGTTTGGTGGGGTTGGGTGGGTGTGAGGTGTTTTTTTTATTTGAGGGTAGATGTGTTTTTTATGGAAATTTTGAGGCGTTTGGTTGTTGTAGTGGAACTTGGGGATAAGATTTTGATTCGCACTGACAGCATGTATGTATAAATGTATAACAATTGTTTATTTTTTTTTTAATAATAAACTGATACGGAGATAAAAAATTCAGAGATAAATTTTCGAAAATTTAAATCAAATTCTCTAATTTATTAACACACAAGCAAAAAATACGCTAATTAATCCCAGCCAAAATCATTTGGTATAGCTAAAACCTACACCACCCTCAAACTTCCCCCTTGCACTCATACATCACCTGCCGCAAGCTCCCACGTAAATAATACGTCTGCCTCGATGAAGAGGCCGAAACAACGGTCCGCGAGAAACGGCGCATACCTGATTAAATTTAATAAAACAGGCGCTCTTCCAATCTCGGAAAGTAGAAAGACTCCTCGGACTGGCACGCGTTTCGTTAATCTTTCAGGACGGCCCGCTAAGAAATTGAACGTTAGCGAATTGATGCCCTCCTATTCTCTTATACGATAGAGGAAAACCGGAAACGAGAAGGAGAGAAGCTTTCTTTAGTTTGCGAGAAAGACTGGCTACGTGCGGGACGATTAAGCCAAGGGGGCGAGGTTCGCTCGCTGTTTACCGGATGCTAACTCGACGTTACACCTGTCAGACGGATTCGCCGTTACCTGCGTCATTCCACGCTCGAAAAGTTAAGCGCCGATAAGAGATTGCGCCCGGCCGCAAACGAAATTACGCTGTCGAGGTAGGAGAGCCGAGACGGATGCGATTTTGTGACTGCGCGAAGTTTAAACTTGGGTATGGTTGGGGTTGAGGGAACGCGTGTGTGCGGGTGTATCAGATATTTATTAAAGGGTGAATGAGTGTCGATTTATTGTATGAAATTAGTGAAGCTAACTACTGTTATTGTGTTTATCAGAAGTAATATAGCTGTTATTTAATGACAAATATTTTTAAATTAATATACTTGCTATTACTTTTAATAAGAATCTCGAGATTTAACTCTCTCGAAATTAAAGTTGCACAAGAGAATTCAATATTTACTTGTATTCAAACTTAGAAATTTATGACAATGCCAGGGCGGGCCTAAGGTGAAATAAAATGCTTTTCTCCCTTGCAATTGCTATTCGTTGCCCGAAAAGCATTGTTTATGTGAGAACAATACTCGTAATTCCTGCCTGAGATTCTTAAGTGTCTCCTGCAGGATGGAAAGTTTGCCTCGCGCTCGCGGAAGAGGGAGAAACGTGAATCCCTTACCTTAAACGAATCTCATTTTGGCATTGTTTCTTCAGTCGCAAATACTTGATTTTCCCTTTCTTCTCTGCTACGTAAATGCCAAAATAAATGACGACGCGAATTTCACGCTTGGCTGTCAATTCATTGTTATTGTTTCTCGGGTAAACTTTTTAAGTCCTTTAGTATAATACAATTACTTTGGTTAATAACTTTATAGCTTTAATTGAAAAATGTAGTTATTAAAAATATATCTGTTTTAAATGAATTTTAATTATATTGATAAATATTGAAATTTGTATTTTTATTTTTTGAACAAATATTAACCAGATCTATAGAGTGATACAAACCATCTCTAAATTACAGGCAGGAATTGGAATAGTAAATACATGTATGTGCAGAATCCAATATTAACTTTAGGAACAGAAATTGTATTTGGAAATTAATTGATTCTGCACACATGCATCTGAACTATCTATGCTATCTATTCATTATTACAGTTTTATCATCAGTTATAAATGGTTTAAATCTAATACTGAATAATAAATACTTAAAAGCCTAAATCACAACATCAATGAAACTTTAATAATCAAAAAATATTACGATCACCAAACAATGATTGCATAATTTCCATCACCACCACAAACTAAATCTTTCTAATCAAAATAATATCCTTTTTTGGCTCGCCAAACCACTGGCCCAAGCCTCCAAAGTAAAAATAATCTTCGCGCGCCTAAATATAGAGCGGCTTAGTCACACTCGCCCCGAGCATCCCGCGCGCATCGACAGACTCGGGAATTCGCTCGAGGCCCCGCGATGATAAACTGTCGTCATTTTCCCGGCGAATGTAAATAAAATGTACAGACTCGCCGTCTGGCCGAGCTCACGGGACGCTCGGCGCAAGGCTAGAAAAGTCTCTTACTAAGCGAGATACACGCGTAATGTAGTATGTACGGCGACGAGGCGTCTAACTGTCGCGTGACTCATTTCAGGCGGCGGCATGGCGAGACCAAAGATGACGCTGAATCTGGACGGTGGAAACGGGGTCGGCCCTCTCGGCGGGGACAACGCCGGCAACGGACAGCAGCAGCTTGCCCTGAAAAAGCCCGGAGGTTTGAATCTTGGACTGTCGCTCGAGCTGACCGCCTCGCGCGGATCGGCCGATCTCGTCGACGTCGAGCTGCCGTTGGAGCGACAGGGGTATGTATATTTTTAATGCCTAAGGGGCCTGCGTGCTTTTCATTCCCACCTAGAGTATAGGCCTTCTCACGCAGTGAGATTGAGCTTCTGGAGCTGTGCCAAAGTTTGCGCGGCGTCGTGTGTGCGATCGCGTGCGGTTGTTTGCATTTTTTTTTCTTTTTTTGGTTGTTGGGGTTTGTTTTAGTATGGCTGCAGGCGGTTATGTAATTTTGCGGGGTTACGGGAATTTGAATCTTTATGAGAAGGATTGTTTTAAATTTTGAAATGCAATCCTTATAAAAGCAAATTTTCAAAAATAGTCTTTCATCTATAAGTACTTTTGTGTATTTTTAAAACTAACATTTAAATTTATATAAATCCATTATTTGGTCCTAAAATATTAAAATTAGTGAAATGAAATAAGAGCAGAATTTGCTCAATAATGCATAGCAATAATTGATTGAGCTGAATGGAAACAATAAATACGCTAATGTGCCTATTTTGCTTTAAAAGCAATTTTGGCGCAATCATTCAAATTAATTTAATATAAACCGGACAGAATTAATTTATTATCACTGACTTAAAATTATTCCCACTATATCAAATGAACTTATTATATTTCATTAATTTGGCCTACAGTATTCAAAAAACTTTTATAAATTCTCGCCTTATAATATTTCAACGCATCCTTATTGACAAAGTAATTTTCGAAAAACCTATTCCAAAGAAAGCTTCGTGCCTCTAACGAGCCTGCGCATAACATTATTTTCAATAAAGTCCGATTAATAATACTGGCACGCACAGCGACAATGAGCAAACTGTCTTTCCGTCACAATGAAATTATCGATTTTCCATAATCAAATACAGACTTTCCTTGCGGATTAACATTGCTCGCTCGCACTCTCTCTCTTTGGATCAATACTCAAATAGAAAAGTTTATGTACACGCGCTGCTGGCTTTGATCCAATGAGTCATACGAGAGTGCCGGCCTCAAGATTAGCAGACAGCCGCGTGCGCGGGACAGGCTTCTATATATTGTGCGTCTGCTGCTCTTCCTACACTCGCATATATGTACGCTATAATATTTTCTCTGAATCATCCTGTGTACGCAGGCCGGACGACCTGTTGAGCTTCTTTCATTTACTGTCCAAACACGCGGTCGATCTGCTCTTGCGTTATCTCAGTTGAAATTGCCTTTTTTTTATATTTCTCATCCGTTTTTTTTTTACATTTGCAGTTGGTATCATGGTTCGATTACGAGGATCGAGGCTGAGGCGGTTTTACGACTCTTGCGAGAGGGGAGTTACTTAGTCCGGAATAGCGAATCGACTAAACAAGATTATTCGCTATCTTTAAAGTAAGTTTTACTGCTCATTTTACTGTTGCTAGTTTACTCTATGGTGTAGTTTAATGTAACGTTTATTCGTAAAGTTTGAAAACTTAAATGTATGATATAAACTTTAAAATTATTATATGACTTATGATTTAACTTTTTCTAAAATAATATCAAAATATAAATTTTTTTAGTCAAATTCCATGTTTTATCAATTGATAATTACTATAGATAACCGGTATTATTCATAGTACTAATAACTATTGAAATTTACAGGAGCGCCAGGGGTTTCATGCACATGCGCATCCAGAAGAACGAGGAACTGAACGCCTACATACTCGGCCAGTTCAGCAAGCCATTCGACAGCATACCCGAAATGGTGCGACACTTTAGCATAAATCGCTTGCCGATTCGCGGTGCCGAACACATGTGTCTTCTGCATCCGGTGATAGCGCAACTGTTGTAGCGCATCTACCGCAGCGCACTTTAAATGCGCACCTCGTTTTTTTTTTACCGGCAAACGATAGGAAAGCCGAAGGCCAGAAGGTGGATTTTCACACGACACAGCAAGACGCAAGAGTTCATTAACGTTATTTGGTCATCCGTTCCTGACTGATAAGACATAGACGAATAAGATATAGTTTTTTAATTTTGCGTACATAAAACGGCCACGATCACGCCACGGCGAGCTCGAGTCTCGTCGGATACGAGTGTGCGAGACTGTTGATTTCCTTGCTTTCGAGATTGAGTGTCAGAGGTGCGTAAGAATGAATGCGACCGGACAACAGGACAATAATGGACGCAAAAAGTAACAGTTAAGAAACTAAAGATTTAAAGAAACAATAACTCCGCTAAATGTATTGTACTGGGGATAATTTATCAAATTTAAAGATTCAATTTAAAAGGTTTCTTCCTTGACGAATCAACCTCTTATTTATTTTTGTAGAATTAATTGAATTATAGTTTGCTTTGTCAAGAATTATCTTCTTTATTATTTCAAACATGAATGATAGAATCTCGCATCAAATTTCTTAGATCTTTTCATATATAAATAATATGAAAGTTTTTGAAAATACTTTAATTCAGTTATTAATTTTGCAATAAAAGAATGACGAAAATTTTCTTCATGTCTTCCGATTAAATCTTAAGATATCCAAATTTTTTAAATCAAAATCGCATTTAAATATTTTGATAATTTGAAGCGTAACAAAAAGTTATTACAACCTTACACATTATTATTAAATATTGATTTCAGTTAGTTTCGCATTTAGTTAAAGTTATACTTATACGTAAAATTTAGCGGAGAAAATCGCAATAGTTTATACAAATTTAACATTTTTGATATTTGAAGCGTCTGTTTGTCCGAACAAGAGCACAATGACGAAGGAAAATAAACCAATTTTTGCAACAATGACGGAACAAGTATCTGCAAAAAGAATGCCAAACGTCACTTTTAATTGATAAAGTCTAGTGTGTGTTTAGTGGTCATTTAATAAGTCCTAGGATTAGGATAATTTAAAGTACGTTTTAGCCTTCGGTGTGATTTCTATTTTGGAATGGCTAATGTGCGTATTAATAAAGAAAATCATTGTAATAAACAGCACCGAATGGTTTTGAAAAATTTACAATGGAGAGTCACTAATTCTGCTGATTTGACCGATTTAAAGTTTTGATGACTCGAAAAAGTGAGTCATCCGTCCAACGGTCTGTAAAAATGTTTTGGAGTTTCCTTCAATCTGAGGCAACCGATACATATTTTTTCATGTGATATTAATTTGTTACAGACGTAGAGCCTAGTTTCACCTGTGATCTGTTATTCTATTCGATTAATTATTCTTATTATTACAAATATTATTACTGCTATTAATAACATGTATATGTATCTGTTGCTTAGCGTGTGCAATATACGTAACCGTAATGGTTTCCTTTATTATTGTAAGTGAAGATACAGAGTTTGTCTGTAGAAACAGCAGAACGTCCGTGAAGTAACAATAACTTTTATGATGTAAGACACTTGATTGGCGACGGTTTGGAACTAAAAATTGTTAACCGTCTTGAAGACAGTTGCTATTTGCAAAGAATTTTAAGTAAGGATTTTGACATAACTTTTAGGTTTAATGAGCGATTATAAATGTAGCTGGCATTTCAGATATTTCTCTTTAAGCGTGTCAGTGCTTATAATCAGTGACGTCGTCTCTCCATAAGATGCCAAAACAAAAAAACAGAATCGACCTCATTAACAAGTACAAAATGTGTGAAATTTATTGTTTTCCTTAACTTGTTTAAAGGAAAATCATTTTTTGCATACTGATTGTACTAAAAATAAATTTGAAAAAATAATAAGCATATGTAATAATTAAATTTATGCTGAAAATATTTTTTTTTTCTTTTCGAAGAACATTAGAGTTATTTTTTGTGACACTCCATTCGACGTCACTGTATGTTTATTTGATTACCAGAAAGAAATCAGACCCACTGTACTTTGAGCAGTCAGTATTATTAATTATAATCGAAAATGCATATCCGTATTGAGGTTTAAGATCCTTATTGCGTCGTTTTAATGCGAACATTTATTGAAACTATAACCTATATATTAAAAATATTTATTTGACATTGTGTTTATTAAATCACGTCGTTATATAATGAAACTATAATTGCGAAATACGATGCGTTGAATTAATATTAAGGTCGTAAAAAGTTGTAGTAATCGTAAAATTAGAAATGTAGGAGGTAGCACATTTTATGATACAGTGTCGTAAAATAATATATTATATATGGTGTAGAATTAGCGTCGAATGATTTGTAGATACTTCCTGTACCTTGAAATTTATATGAAGTAGTTGGTAATTCAAAACGTAAATTTATAAATATATATATATTCAAAAAATATATATATATACATACACAAAATTATATTACTATAAATTAAAATTGTGACCATTCGCAGTCTTTCGAAACGTTGAATAAGTTAGGGAAATTTGGAACAATGAGTTGATTGTTTTTACTATCGGTTTCATACATTAAAATCTTGTACATTAAATTACGCACTCACCTAATTATTTAGTACACAACATTTAAAATAATTTGTAAGTACGACACTATTAATAATGTATATTTTAACGATTATAAAATGAATTAAGAGAACTAATAAGTTTTCCATTCTATAATATAAATTATAATAGTTATTTTTATAATAATTATGAAAATTTTCCTAAAAATATGTACAAAATCTAATTATTTAAGTTTTGAAACCGATAGTTGTGAATATTTGAAAAATACCTTATAATGACTTCCAATATCCCGTTGTGTAATATTTTTGGTTGAATGCGTGATCTATAATAAACACCGAAACGAATTACTGCGATCAAATTGATATTTTTATTGCTACAGCTGATCGCCATTTTCCCAAAACGATGTCATAAGATTTTATGTATTCTAAAGCTCTTCTTAGTAATAAAACATTTCGTAATATAGTCAAGATGTTTTATCATTTTATGGAAAACCTTTTTATAAAATTTATTTTTATTCTAAAATGATACTTGTATTAATTAATTTATTAAAATATTATTTTCAATCGTAAAATAAAATCATGAATTCAAAACCATTAAAATAGTAATAAGTGCATTGCATAATAAATTATATAAATAAAGTCAACAGAAAAATGTAAATGTCCGATCAAAGAACTAACAAAAAAAAAAAAAGAAAAATATAACGAAAATAATCTAATAACTAAATTAGACGAAGAATACAATTAGTTTCACACAAGTATTAACATAGTTTTTTCGCTTTTACAATATTTATTTATCTTAACATTAACATATATTCACATTAACCTATTTCTTTATTTTTGTACATAATGTTTAAGTTTTAAAGTCTTATCTTGTCAGAGTTCTTTATCGTACGGTGACCCACAGAAGAAAAGGAATAAGAGGTTTTCAAATAAATATTCACAATAAATAAAGTTAAATTTTATAAAAAATAATGACTATTAGAAAAAAATTAAATAAAAGTTAAGGTAAACTTTAATGAATTAAATTACTTTATTTATTATTCAAGAAAAAATGAAATTGGTTTAAAAAAGTAATGAAATGAGAAATTATTACAAAAAACAAATACATAAATTAAATAATGATAAAGAAAAAAATTAACAGAGTATGCAAGAATAAGTAAATACGGTAAAAAAATAATAAGAAAAAAAGAAAAATATAATCACGAAAAAATAAGAAACACCAATATAATGAAAAGTAAGAGAAAACAATATTGTTCAAGAATAATCACATAATAATGTTTGTTTTTATTTTTTATTATTTATTTTTATTAAGGTTTTTAAACCTGTCCATAATTTTGTTTTAAATATTTAAATTATATTGTTTTAAGAATTCATGTTGTACATATCTGCAAGCTTCTACATTCGATGTAGCATTAATATTTCCATACACAAGGGCCGCTAAAGATGCAGTTTCATGAGTTTGTTAAATAACTCTTATCTTTTCTTATTTTAACACGGGTATTGCGAAAGATCATGATTAATATTTTAATTTTCTTATAAAATACATAACATTCTTGCATACTTACAAAAATTAAAGTGAAATTAATCTCGAGCATTAACTGCATCAATTATACCATCTTCCTTTTTTTTTTACTAATAGTTCATGTCAGCAATAGTTCAGTCTTTTACTTAAAGTTCGCAGAGTTTTGCTTAATCCTACGGTTCGAGCATAGCCGAATAAGGCCGCTGTAACTACAAAGCAAGCAGAAAATAAGAGAAGAATGTGGCTTCGGTCAGATCTCTCTGTATGTATCAAAGAAAGAGAGGATTATGCACAGTGAATAGTGGAGCGGCTTCTAATCCGTACTCTTCATACTGATATACATAAATGACTGAACATTCTTATGCAAGAGTCTTGAAGTAAATTACTAGTATATTGTCTTTCACTTTGAAAATAATCATTTAAATTTTTGGTATTTGGTCTTAATTTTTAGATGTCAGAAATCCATTCTCAAAGCCTCGTTGAAATCCCTGCTCACACAATCTGATATACTTCCGAAACGTTCATTAAGAAATTATAATAATTTTTTAATCATAAACGAATAAAAACCTCATCTAACCAGAAGATTGTACGACATTTAGGTAATTCATCTTGATAAAACTTTTACATCAACAAAGGCCGACGGATCCTGCCCTTTATCTACTGCATTCGGTGCGTATAGCCGTTAATATTTCAACTTTTTTACAGCACACGGCGATGCTCTTGATGGCGTGTTCTTCTGCTCGACCCTGGCTGTCGAGCTCCTGAATTTTAGTAAAATCCTAAAAAACGATTGAAAATGCTTTTGAAAAAAAACCTAAGTAGTTGTAAAATGTTGGAAGCACATGGTGACGGTTGGACACATGGTGAATTAAAATGATGAAGGTAGATCAGTGATAGAAGTCGTGCTGCTTCACGGATAGTTTCAAATAAAGAGAGCGAACCTAATAAAAGCAAGGAACTCGAATCCCCGGAAGAGTGGATAACCACCGAAAAGCATAAGGAGTGGGGCATTCAAAGAGCTTCCTCAATAGTGCGCTTGAATAAATATTAATCAAATCAAATGCGATAAAATATATAACTATAGAAATTTTAGCAAGGTGTTTAACAAAAATAATAAATAACAAACTGCATTAATAATTAAAATACATTTAAAAATAAATTTAAAAACTTAGATAAAAGATTATTATTGTTAATCTATATTCCTGTAAAAATTATATACAAGTACTTCCGATAAAAACTTCACATAGAGTGATTCTTGTGGCTTACTGATACGATTTAACGTATGAGGAAAAAATATTAACACCAGATATTAAAATAAATGTAAAAAATAGTTTTTTTCCTCATATGAGAAAATCACAAACATCGTTTGATAATGTTTCAAAATTATTTTTTTTAAGTTAATATTTATGATGATAAAAAGAAAAAATTGATTATCGAGTCAGAAAAAGTGTATTGTCGAAAAATCTTTCTTTCAAATAAAGTTTGAGGAAGGTGCATAGTTAAAAAATTTTCGTCATTTTGTCCATATTTGATAAAAATTGTACGTAAGTTTGTCTGTATTTGACAAAAAAGAAATCGTTATAAAAATTGTATGTCTTAGTATAATAACACATTCTTTGTTGTTTTTAAAAATAGTTTATTAGTTAAAAATAAGAGCATGAATGCATGAAATTTCCTCAGTAATGCTTAAAAAGATTATTTGTTTTCAAAATTGGTCATCTGTTTACATAAGATGTGTAAAAAAAATTGAATATGAAAGATATTTATAAAATTTTCAACACAACCCCCCAAAAAAAGCTATTATTAAATTTCTTTGGAACACTATTTTAAGATCTGATCATTATTTATCATTCCCGAAAAATGTATAGCTGTCTTAGCCTTAATCCTTTAATAATTAAGAAACTCCTTAAATTAGGTAATTACATGAATGTAATGTAAAGGTACCCTGGTAGAAAAATGACCATATTCTGGGCAGAATTTCTGGTCAACAAATGTTAAAATGACACTTATCTAGAAATTATATTCAAAGAATTTCTAGAATTTTCAGATGAATTTTATTTTAATATTTATTGGCCATAAATTCTGTACAGAATATGGTAAATTTTCTACTAGGATATCTGGGTATATTTTACGGTATATTTTATAAATATTTTACAAATAGTAGTTATGTGGCAACGGAAGCTTCGCGGTAAATAAACCACTTCGTAGCTTAAAAACGTTCTAGCTTAGATTGTCTCCTTAAAATTAACCACGAAGATCCTGGCGAAATTGAGTATAAAATCCAACGCGATCGAAAGCAGTCATCATTCAGCGTTTGTCGTTTCATTTGGAACGATAAACGTTTAGAAGGTTCTCTGAATTAATCATTAATACTAAAAGTTTTTAGTTTTAGAAAATTTATAATTTTTTAAAAATTGGAATTAACAATCGCTAAAATGGAGAAGAACCTCTTACTGCTGTTTGATCGTCCTAACGAGCCTATTTATGTACCAAAGGGGGATGACAAAGTCAGCTTTGACGTTCCACCGAATTACTTGGTAAATTTTTTTTATATGGCTTTATTATATATAATCTTTAGAAATTAATAATAGTCAATGAGAAATTTTATGAAAGTAAAGTATAATTCCCAAAAATGTAAATAATTCCCAAAAATGTTACATACTCTATTCCCCATCATTAAATATTTTTCACATATTTTTATATTTTAAAAACATGTTGGAGGGTTGAGTAGAATTGTTTAATAACAATTTGCTAGATACACAAGAAGTTGATGTTGTTCGTTATTTAAAAAAAAGACAAAGATTATTAATAAGATTAATATTATTGTTGCAAATTTTTCTTTCTAATGAATAGATGATTATATATTAAGTATACTCCACACTACCCAGAAATATTGAAAATTTTATAATAAATATGATTTTTACATTTCCTAGCCTGAAAAATATCAAGCAGTGGCTCAAAGAATTTTGACTCGTTTTGGTAACGAAGCTCAATCTACCATTCCCATTAGACAAATTGCTATTCCCGACCTCAGCTTACCATTACAACTTAGCCGCTATGATAATTTTTCATTATTCAGCCCTGCTCATCGCAAAATGGCAAATCGCCTAACCGAATTGTTCTTAGGTATGTATTCTTCAATTTTTTTTATTATAAATTTAGAAATAATTATTTAAGTTATTTTATTAATCATTATTATCTTTACAAGATTATTTTCCATGTATACATTGAAAACTATTTTTTCTTAACTCTCCTTTTCAATTTCCTTAGGTATGCGTACTATCGAAGATTTGATATCTCTAGCAGCTTATTGTCGTGATCGGGTCAATTCGCAGATGTTTACCTACTCCCTCTCTGTAGCTATTC
Source organism: Eupelmus urozonus (assembly GCA_900480035.1). Classification (NCBI taxonomy): domain Eukaryota; kingdom Metazoa; phylum Arthropoda; class Insecta; order Hymenoptera; family Eupelmidae; genus Eupelmus; species Eupelmus urozonus. Next base: position 20,243 of record UELX01001503.1, on the reverse strand, counting down.
TTCATCGTCCGGACACGAAAAACCTTCGTCTTCCCCAATATGCAGAAATCTTCCCTGACAAGTTCGTGGATGGTCAAATATTACAACGTGCTAGGGAGGATGTAAATGTTGTACCTGAAGGTTCTCGCGTAAGTCTGTAGTACTAATATTTTTTCTATTAACAATTTCTTTTATATTTTAATATATTTTTTAAATTTCATTGATAAACGAATAAATTAATGCATTTATAAAATATGGTTTATAAATATTATAGACAAAGAATAATTTATAAAACTTATTTGGTAATTAACAATTATTCTTTTATAGATTCCAATTGAAATCCCCCTAGACTATACCGCAACGGATCTTGATCCAGAACATCGCGTGGCCTACTGGCGTGAGGACATAGGCGTCAATCTTCATCACTGGCACTGGCATCTTATTTATCCAATAAGCGGACCTATTCAGACGGTGAATAAAGATAGGCGAGGCGAGCTTTTCTATTACATGCATCATCAAATTATTGCCAGGTATTGCTTAATTTTTTTATTTAAAATATAACTATTTTTAATTTGTTAATAATTAAGCATCAACATCAATATTATTTTTTTGCAAAAGTAACGTTTTAAAGACTAATTAAAGTAAAAGTGACATCTATGAAATTCATGAATAGATACCCTTTTAAAAGTAAATAACAACTTATTCATCCTTCTATAAAAAAATGCTTATTCTAGATATAACATCGAGCGTCTTTGCAACAATCTTGGAATGGTCCGTCCCTTGGCGAATCTTCGCGAACCCATCCCAGAAGCTTACTTCCCTAAATTGGATGCAGTAGTCGCAGGTCGTACCTGGCCGTCTCGTCCAGCCAATTATACACTCAGCGATGTCAACCGCCCTGTAGATCAAGTGGTATTCACCATCAGCGATCTTGAACGTTCTCAGGAACGCATATACGAAGCCATTAATACGCGTCGGATTCGTAATGCGAATAATCAGATCATTCCTCTGGACGATTTTAGCGGTATCGATATTCTTGGTAACATGGTGGAGGCTAGCATCTTGTCTCCGAACATGAACCTCTATGGAGATTTGCATAATAATGGACATATGGCCATTGCTTACTCTCATGATCCTGATCATAGATATTTGGTTAGTTCAGATTTAATTAATTTTTTAGATCTTTTGTGCTTCTTATGCAATTATTTACTTTATAGATTCAATAATGAATATTTCAATTATAACTCGTAATTGAAATTTAATTTTTATTTTTCTTGAATAGGAATCATTTAGCGTAATGGGTGATAACACGATTGCCATGAGAGATCCTATCTTCTACAGATGGCACGATCACATAAACAATATTTTCCTCCGATTGAAAAATAGTTTACCTTCTTATACACCACAGGATGTAAGGATTGTCTTTTTAATTAACTTACCCTATTCTGATATTAAATTATAACGATATTACTATTTTCAGTTGGCCTTCCCTGGTGTCTCAGTACAAGATATTAGTATCAATACCCCAGGCTCTAACCCTAATACTCTAAACACCCACTGGACTAAAAGCGATGTCGATTTATCCCGTGGTATGGATTTCACGCCACGGGGAGCTCTTTTTGCTCGCTTGCAACATCTTAATCATGATAATTTCTCGTACACTTTCAACGTGAACAATTCCAACAACCGTGAAGTTCTAGGTACCGTGCGCATCTTCATTGCTCCCAAGTATGACGCCACAGGACGTCAACTATCTTTTAATGATCAGAGGCTGATCATGATTGAAATGGACAAGTTTACCATTAGACGTAAGGATACCATTACCATTTAGTTAATCCAAAAAAGAAATTTTTTCTTATATAAATGTATTTCCTATTGTAATAGTAAGAAGAGGACAGAATGCAATCACTAGGAGTTCAACGGAATCTGCACTGACTATTCCATTTGAAGCTACTTTCCGCGACGTGGATCAAAATCGACCAAATCCTCAGGACCCTTCAAGCTTTGATCAATTCAATTTCTGTGGTTGCGGATGGCCACAACACCTTCTCGTACCCAGAGGTACCAGGCAAGGCTATCCCATGGAAATGTTCGTTATGATCTCCGACTATGAACAAGATAGGGTAATTTTCCCATTTACTTAAATTGACAAAACTGATGTAAACAGTAAGTACTTATAAAAATATATGCAACTATACTAATGTGCATTACAGGTGGATCAACCAACACCAACAGGGTGTCGTGACGGAATTAGCTTCTGCGGCTTGAGGAACCTCAAGTATCCGGATGCGCGCTCTATGGGCTATCCATTCGATCGTATTGGTCAGAGGGGAATCAACTCTATGAATGACTTCCTTACTCCCAACATGAAGTTGCAGCAGATAACAATCAGATTCAGTGACGTCATCAAGCCGCGACAATTTAGTTAAATGGTCGTTAGTATATAAGTATTAAATAATTTGAATCGATAAACATTTTGTAAGCTATACGTGGTTTATGACAAAAGTGCAGTAAACATTAGTACATAGTAGCAACAATAGTAACAAACAGTAGCAACAGTAGCAAAAGTACAAAAACAGTGTTGTAAAAGATAACACTTTAATAAGATGATTTTTTTCAAAGGACGTTAAAGTTTGGACGTACCCTAAAATATAATTCATAATCCATTCTTTTCAAATCGAAAAGTATAAATTTTTTTTAAATTCAGAATTTAATAAATTATTATGTAACTGTGTAAAATTTTCAAAATTTTTGAAAAAAACTTTTAGCTGTTTGATTAAACCTAATATTTATTGCCGATGTGAATAAGAAATACTAATTTCAATTATTGATGTATAAAAAGGTATATGAACATATACGTATACAAAAAAATATATTCTATTTACGGTATATTATGTCTAAAAATACTTATTTACATATTTATTCCTCATCCTAAAAGCTATTCATATTCAAAATCGATGAAAAATAAAGTTTTTAAATTTCAATTTTTAATAAAAAATGTATTTTAACGTATTATAAAAACTAACAATATGCATTATAAAATGCTTTCATTAAAAGTTATTTTGATGTTTTCTGTCTGTTACAACTCATTTAAATTTATAATATAATAAATCGAAAGTACAATAAATTTCTATTAACTGCACAATTTTCATTTTGACTTCTTATTTGGTGGAGTTTTCTTTTGGGAATCCTCTTGAGCTTTCTTAGAATCTTGATTTTTTTCTTGAATTTTCTGAGCAACTTCCTGCGATAAAAAGTATATTTAATACATAATTATTTCATTTCTTTCGTTCAATAATATAATACTCAAGGTTTACTCATAAATCAAAAATCAATAAATTCAGCTGAAAGTAACTTACCGGTGGGCAAGGTTTATCGACGTTTTGTCCATCGAACCATCTGCCTCTATACATCTGACCGTCGGTACCCTCGACAAAACCCTCTACCATCTTTAGATCATGCGCACCCCAATCGGTAACGCAGGGTTTTGGTTTGGCTACCTTCTGCTGGGGTGATATTACCGTGTGGCTGCCACCGCAGTACCGATTGCAGTACTGGTCTCTGTTAGGGTAAAAGAATTTGTAAACAAACTTTGTTTATCGATTGAATGAAATCAGAATACATAACACTTAAGTATTTACTCCTATTAAGAATGCATGGACTATCTAATAGCTGAGAGTAATAGATTATTTCAAAATTAAATAGTTTTGTATCATTTTAAAAATAAAATATTAAAATAATAATGTTAAAAGAATAAGTACATTTAAAAATCTGCACCTCTTTATAATTTTAACAGTTTAGTAAAGTATTTGAGTTTATAGAAGCACTTAAAAAAAAGTTAGAAGAAACAATACATATAGTTATAATTTTTTCACTTACCTCATCACATCATCACAAGTTTCAATACACGCAGATTTGCACTTTTGCGCATTACCAGTCATAATTTTTTCTAAATGCAAAAGATTTTTGCCTTGCTCTTTCACCATTTTTTGTTGCTGTCTAACTTGATCCATCTTAAATGTAAGAAGAGGATGCATACTAGATTTAACCGCGTGTGCCTGGGAACCAACGGTTAATTTTGCATTGGTATTAATGAAGGCGTCTTTATCGCAAGATATGCAACGCATTTCCCTAGTGAAAAAATGCAATAAATAATCTACTTTTAATTCCATTACGGAAAGTAAAAATATATGAAGCAAGAACGACATCATTTTAAGGTGATCTTTCTGGCGTATTATTTACTTGGTAAAATTAAAATTTCTTTACCTTAGTATTTTCCTGGCACCTGCAGCCTCTTGCTCGCGTTTCATTTCAAGAAGACATTTAAGCTGAGCTTTAATTAATTGCAACTCCCTGTTAATATAGTCTTTTAATGCAGGAATATCGAGTTCGTCAGTTTTGCCATCGAATTCGCGACGAAGCTCGACCAACGATTGATGCAACATGGATTCTAGTTGACTAATTTTCGAAAGTGCTTCATCAATACCCCGCGCTAGATCGTCGCAAGCGGCTTCAAACTCTTCGTGAGAAACCTAATAAATGTTTAAGGTTTGTATGATGACAATTTACAATGGAGAAAATTAATCGTAAATCTATGAAAGATATATAAAGTATATAAACCTTTTTGTTAAGTTCACATAAATCGGCTTTCTCTGCAAGAGCATCTTCAAGACCATCCTTGTCAGCTTTAGTTGTTCTTAAAATTTCTATTTCTTCTTGAAATATCTGAAAAGGTAAGTATGTCTTTTATAGTTAATTTATCTGTACATGTAAATAATATTTTATTATAAATTTCAAAATGTCTTGCTTCTTTTATATGAGGAACAAAAATAAAAAACGAGAAAAGAAAAATAAAACAAGCCAGACATAAAATTTGCTTTTCTATGATTAGATAAAGTATGCATAGAAACTCAGCTCGAATCTTCGAATTATCAAATTTATTTAGTTAAGAATACTATTAGATTAAAAAAATTCTAAAGTTTTACGTCATTTTGTTTTTCCTGATTTTCTTGGAATTCTTGTATTTTTACGACTTCTTTTCTTAATTCTTCGAATTCTAGTCGCACACCATGTACGTACTCCATAAGTTCTTCTTCACTTTTATTTTGAGAGATGAGATCATTTAGATTTCGTAAAGAACAGTTTACAAATTCTTCAAAGCATTGAAAACGATTGTCAATACATTGAATACTTCTTTTTAAATTTGATTCAACTTCGCAAATTAAATCAGCACATCGGGCTGGCTTGAGACCACTTTGTTTTTGTTTTATGACAATATATTTATCGTCAGGTGAATCATCAGGCGAAATACAACATTTCTGAGCATGCTTGTCTTTTACACTTTTATCATCAGCTCCAGCTAAAATGTAAATAGCAAATGGCTGAATTTATATAAAAGCTTTTAATGCATCAATAAATGTTACTCACCATATTTGCTCATTTCATAAATTCTTTCTCTTAAACAGCAGATTTCTTCTTTCAATTCTGCCATACAAGCTCTTGCATTTATCATATCACCTCTGAGTTTACAGCAATTGACGTCACCTAATCAAATAGTTTTTTTTTAAATATTATATATACATATTCTACAATTTTAAAATACACATATAAATTCATAATTAATTATTATTATTCGAAACATATAAATTTTTAACTTAAGTATAAAACATGTTTATATTAAAATCCCAATTTATATAAAAAATTAAATGAAATTAAGCAGCAAAAAAAAAGTATTACCTAACACTTCCTGAGCCAATTCGTTCGTTTTCTCATCACTAAGCCTAAGATTGACATTACAGAAACCTTCTGCTGTTTTTCCAGTGGTTGCACTTGCACTTTTCACTTGTCTTGCACTTAAACCATCCGTTGGTGCTGTACTGGCACTGGGTACTGGTTTTGTACTTGCACTACCTGTAGGCGCTAAACTTCCACTTCTGACTCGTGAAACACTTCCGTGCACGCTTATCTCTCCTGCTGCATCTTCTTCCTGCTTGTCATCATTTTCTGCATCATTTTCATCGGGATTTTGAGATTCTGGATTATTTTCAGGATCTTCTTCCCCATCAGGGATCCCTTCTTTACTCATTGATTTGACAGTTTCTTCTATTACTGATAAACGTTTGTTCATTTCCGACACTTGTTCTATAATATCACCACCACCGGCTTGTCGCTTCATCGTATCATTTTTTATGGCATCTTCTATCATTGACGAAAGCTATATTAGTAAAAACAAACTTTTTAATAAGTATGTATTTTTTATTTTAAAAAGAATTGTACTTTTAAAATAAATAAAGTATTTTTAAAATGATATAAATTTCAAAACAAACTAACCTTACTAATGCCTTCTTCACTGGCATCCAAACGTTTATTTATATTTATCGAGTGCCACATGTCCGTTACCGGGTCAGCACTTTTGCCCTTTATGCGCTCTATCATTTCCGAGTTATTAGCCAATTCCTCGAGAGCGCGGAATTGCTGTTGCAATTGCTCTATCTGTCGAGAGAATTGCCAGTACCGAATAAAATCTATTTGAAAAATTTTTTCACTCGCGTTTTACGTACTTACAGACTGCTCTAACTTTTTAAAAGCTAAAGCTGTTGGCGCGACTCCATCTAAGAGTGGTTCAACAAAAATTACGGACTCCACTTCCGCGCTGACTTCGCTGCCTATTTTTTGTTTCAGCGCTCTCGTCTTTTTGGCTCCCAACTTGCAACCTAATAAAAAATTAAAACAAAAAAAAAAATTTAGTTAGCAATTACGAGGACTTTTGAAAAATTATACGCGCGTGTACTTCTGCTCGTGATGTTTTCGTTTGACATTTCATTGCGAACGGATGGCGGTGCACTCGCTGTGACTTTTGCAGTCTTCGATTGACATGATATTGAGCTAGCTATTGAAAATAACTAAAATTAATGATCTATAAATGAATTTTGAATATTGTATAATTAAATTAATTTCTATCAAAGTTAAATTAGTAATATTTTAATTATTTTATAATATAAGTTTATCGTTGGATTAAAATATGAAAATGGTATGAAATATAAATGCTATGTTAAGTTATCGTCATTCTCGATTCAAACATTTGACATACTTACCAACGGTATAAATATCTGCTTTTATATCTTTATCATTAGTCTTATGACTTTCGTGTTTAATTTTTCCATAACTATTTATTATCTTGTATTCATGAAGTTGAAGAGTTGGTTCTAATTTTACTGATGAAGTTATCATTGCCTAAAATAAATTTTAACTTACTGTATTATAAATAAAACTGAAATACCCATTTAAACTAAAAATATCTCACCTTAACTCTATTAGCATCCTCTCCTCTGTATTCTACTTTAGTTGATTTTAAATCACTTAAATGCAAGAGTACATGAAGAAAATTATGCAGTATACTTAAATTAACCGCTCCAACCTAAGTGCACAAGCGTAATATTTAAACTAGTTATTGTCTGATAAAATTATAACAAATTTTGCACTTACATCCGGTTTTCCTAATGCAAGATCAAGCATTTGAGGTAAAGAAATATGCAAGCTATCTGCGTTTAAATTCGGCGTCATTTTGATTTAAATTAATAATTGGATAATTAAAACTTGATAATTTTGAAATGGTTAAAAAGGTTTTGTTCTTTTTATTGTTTGCACGAAATATTGAAGCGGTAGCTTAATGTATTGCGTTTAAAAGTTACTTACAAGCGTTTAATAGGTTAATTGGCAATGTCACTTGTTTTTTTTTATGATGTTTACGTTTCGCAAAAGTAAAAATCAAAGTGAACAAATGCGTTATAGATTTTTTAAAATTATTAAATATAAACTGAAAAACGTATCGAAAAATAATTTTCATAAATGTATGTTTTTGTTATAAAAGCTCATCAATATCAATAAATCTGATTTTTTCGGTTTCGATCTCTAAAAGCGTTTTGGAGTTTTGAAAAAGAAAATTTCTTTTTATTCTTTAGATACAAATAAAAAGAAAGTTAATTTAAATTAAATATTTTATTTTTATAAATATTATTTTTTAAAATATTTAATTAGAATAAAAATGGATCCGTATAAACAATGACTTTTGCTCTATAACTATACTGACAATAAATTTAGCTACAATGAACAGCTATAAACAAACCCAAAAAAACAAAGCATCCTCAAAGCAAATAATCAATTAAAAAACACTCATCCCAACAAGCAAAACGTCCACTCTCAACGCAATCGAATCATGTGCCATCCAACCGGGAAATTCAATCGTCCATGAATTGCCGATGGAGCAAGCCCGAGTTATCGGTCTTCATATTTACATTAGCGATTTGACTAATATTACGCTCTCCAGCTAAGATTGAATTTTGCCGCGAACCACAGAAGCTGGTTATATACACAGAGCCGACAGCCGCATCAGCTAGCTCGCCTCGGCGCTTCTCCACTCGGGCTCGATTCTAAGCTCCGGCCTCGCCGAGGAGTTCTCGAATTACCGACATCCATCTCTCCTTTCCGGCCTTTGTGTTAGGCCGCGTGTGTTTGAAATTCGCGCGAGAGAGTTACGGATAATATTTAACGGCTGAGTAATGGCCTCGACGATGACCAGCGGCTATCGAACATTTATACTACTCCGGCGGCGTACGATGACGCCATTAATCGAACAGCGAGCCGATGAGGAAGTTCAGCGGCTTCGGAAAGTCTTCGGGAGTCCGCGGCTCTGGGTGTGTTGGAGGCTTGAGTGATGGAACGATTGGGAGTTGGATTTTTTATATCGATATGTCTGGTGAGTAACTTGATACTAAATTGACTAAATCGTTTGTTTGCGATGCCGCTGGGGAGTTTGAAGTTTATCGAAGCTTAAAGGCACGATTGATTATTAAAGTTGTGAATTTTATCAAATTTCATGTGGTGGGGAGGCGAGCTGGAATTCGATGAGTTACAGTAATCGGGCTGGGCGTTGCCGGAGTGTAAGGGATGACTGGGTTACACCGATCACTTTGAATAATAAGTTTAAATTCATGCTTTTCTTGTCAATATAATTCATTACTTTATACGACTATAACTCATACATTTTAATTTTGTTGATAAGTAAAATGTTACTATACAAAAAGATTTTAAGCAATTTAACAAAACTATAAAAAATCTATACTTAAAAAAAAGAAAGAAAAACACCACACTCTATTGAAAAAAAAAACGACACCTGTTTCTTTCCACTCAAACCAACCCCAACAGCAACATTCCATTGAATCTCCACTGAAAAGAAAACCCGTGTTTGCTTCCAGGCCTTAATCGCGTCACGAGCGTCCTCCAGTCCGGCAATCAAGGCCTCAACGAGCGACGCCGGCGGCGCAAGGGCCTTTAACCATCCTCCCTGGCTGGGCGCCCTTCGCGAATTGATCTTCAAAACGATCTCCCCGGCCCCCTCCTTCAACGCCCAGCTTTACCGCAGCTTCATCGAGGCTCCGTTTTACGGCGCCGCCAACTCGTCCTCGTCCACCTCGAGCCTAGTTTCACGAGGCGACGTCTACCAGAGCAAGGGACGCTGGATCCTCTGCCAGGAGGGCTGCACCAGCTGCGCCGAGTGCCAGCGGCTGAGCCGGCCCAGCCTCAAGTGGACCCTGCGCCGTGCCAAGCCAGCCAACTCCACGAGGCGCGAGCTCCAGCTGACCCTGGTCCCACAGCTGGACGACAGCTTTCACATGAGGAACCTTCGCCGGCGCTCCTACGTCTACGTGGTGACGCAGAGCGAGCCGGGCTCCAGCCGCTCGCCGAAGAAGAAACGCCGACGACGTCAGCGCTCGAGGAACAAACTCAATGGCTCGACGAGCACCACGACGCCGGAGCCTTTGACGGAGCGCCGGCGTAAGAAACAGCTGCGAGTCGTGCCCCTAGATCTTCAACTTCAGTCGAACTTCGACGCCGTACCCGCGGCGCTGGCCGAAGTTTCCACGGGGCTGGGGAAGCCGTCGGGCGACTCGTCGAGGATCTCACTGCTCGGCGATGGGCAGCGAGAGCGGATGGACAGTAACGAGAGTTTAGTGGCCAGGCTGGAGAGCCTGTACCGTGATTACGAGAGATTCCTGGCCGAGAGCCGGGAGAAGGGAGAGGATACAGGTAATTGCGAGGAGAGGCCTGGATTATCGATCGGCGCTGTTGTTGGGATGGTTTTTGTTCTGTTGATTAGGTGAGGTAAGCGGGTTTGATGCTGGGGGTGTGCGGGGCTGGGTTTTGTAGAATTTGTTTTGTTGAATTTCTTTGAGGTAATAAAGGTTTGGAGGATAATATGTTTGAATTTATTTATTTTCCTTTGAAATTTTTCGACGCTTTTGAGGGGCTTTGTGAAAATTAGATGTTGATTGAAGTTATTGTTGGCGGGTTAAAATTTTACGAAGTTATGAAATTTTTATGAAAAAGTTTGATACTGAAATGCATTAATTATTGAAATATTAAAGCACCCCTGTTATACGCATTATTACAAAAGGTATGTTAATAATATTTTGAATTTAAATTAACTGTGTAACAAACGTGAATAATTGATGAAAAATATCTTCTACGAATAACGCGTTGATTTTGCCATTATAACGTTTTACTTCAAAATCGTACATTATTTTAAAATGCTTAATCGAGCGGAATTTAAATTTACCAGTTCGTTCTGCTTCACATTTGAGGATATTCAGAGTCGGTTATTCAAATTTTAATGACGAAATGTTTGAATATGCAGTGATGAATGGTTAGCTTTCAGAAGATTGTATTTTCATTAAATGCCTTTTAATTTTTACTCTGAATTACATTTTCCGTAAGTGTGTTACTCGGTAATTTACAATCGCGCATAATTTAACTGAAAAACGAAAACTCGAGCAACTAATTAACCCGCCTAATTAATTTCAATGGCACGCTACTTTTGTGCAATCATTTGAAATTGCTTTATTTCGCTCGATTGACAGAACAAACGTTTTAACATGCCTACCATACATCATTACATCATCATCGCAATCATAATCCCTTTCTCTCCCCCACATACATGCACCCACACGTACACGGCACATCTCATCCAATCCTTCCTTGGAAAGAAAAACTCGAATCCCCTCCGGCCAGAGAGAAAGCGTATAATTTGAACTCGTTTTCTCATTCCCCGGCGCAGCCGCAGATCCGAGGGGAATCGTGCCGCTAAAATCGGCGGTCAGCAGATTGCCCAGCCGAGAAGCGGACCAGCAGCAGCAGCAGCATCGCCGGAAAAAGAAAGCGGCGGCAATCGAGAGGCCGAATCCCGCCGAGGATAATCGTCTGAAGGGCACTGCAGAGCCGGCTAGCGAGGAATCACGGCCCTCTTCAAACTCCGATACTCGAGCCGCCTCCGCCGCAGTCGGCGAGATGAAGAGCCAGCTCCTGCCGAGCTGGAGCGCCCTGGTGCAGGGAGTCGGGAGATTTTGAAGGAGGCGCCAGGAGCGAATTCCGCGCGAGTCTACGGCAATTAGGTAACGTATTTCGCCAGACGGGGTTGATGTCTTCGATCGGGATGCCGAACGAGTGGGTGTAGCTGCTGGGTGTGTACTGACGCAGGCGGAGTGCTGTGGCCTGTTTTTCATTGCATGTGTGTATGCGTGTGTGTGTGTGTTTAAATGAATGTTATACGAGCTGATTATAAGGCGTTAAATACTCGTGCGAGTCTCTCGTCTGGCTTGAGGATCGATAGATAAGCAGCCGGCGGGATAGCTGACCTAATGTGTGGAATAAAGCACTTGTTTTTCTTGAGTACGAGAAAGGTTTATTTTTTTTATTTTTTTAAGCTTAATATTTTTTGTTTTTTACTTTGATGCATTAGGTGAAGCTATATCGATCGCCTTGAAAAATTGTTCAAAAATGTGAAAATGTATTAAACACTTGGTGAGTCAGAAGACGGTAAATTTGTAACGGCAATGGATCGATTGTTTAATTATTATAAGATTTTTTTGTTAGTTCTTATATTCGACTGTACTGTGAGTAATTAATTGGAAATTAGTTGAACTGTTTGTTTATTATTACAGTTGATACATATGTTTTTAGTTTATGTTTGTAATAAAAAAATTAATTATCTTATTTGTGAAATTGCTTTACAATTTTGTAAATGTATTAATTCTACAAGGAATAAAATTAAATTTCCTTACTGGATCTAAAAATGACACTTATATAGTTTATATATGAATTTTGAGGATCTGTCGTTTATATTTTTACTGAAAACTTTCTATAAATAAGTACAGCAGACACGTTTTGTTATAGTTTCAAAAGTTTTTACAGCTTCCATTATTCTTTACTTGTCAAAAAGCCAAGAGAATAGCTGTCTAACTTTTGGCTCATTTTTAAACTTTTAATCTTTCTTTATTTAGATCCCCAAAACTTTGAAAGAGCCTTCAAAATATGACGCGAAATCATGAGTTATAATATGAATTGTTCTTTCAATGATTCAAGTCAATCAGATCTTAAATATTTATAGTATAATTGAATGATTGATGTTAATAACCAAATGTATCATAGATAAATTATTAAAAATTATAAACTATTATTGGATAATAATATTTTTTAAATAAACCAAAAACTAACATGGAATTAGTTTAGAATTGTAAAGAAAAGAATGTAATCCGTCTCAAATAAATAAACTGTGCAAAAAGCTGCATCACCCTTATTTCACAAATTCACAACTTTTATTTTCTGTATGTAGAAATAAATAAGAGCGTCAAGCGCAAAACTATGAATGAGCATAATTCACCGGCGGTAGTCTTTTACGTTTTAATTTCCATATATATACGCGCCGGCCTCGCTTACCCATATATTATTAAAATCATTTATACGAAAAGCGCCGTAATACATCGTGCCGCATTAACAGGGACCATTCACATAAAAATGTCGCCTCGTAAAAATTTAAAACAGATAAAAGAGGACAAAAAAAAGCGAGAGAGAGAGAGAAAAAAAATAAGCCGCTAAAGGGGGATTCAATTTCCATCGCTCATCTTGTTCGTTTGAGCGCGTAAAAGCCCGAATATTTTTTGCCTCCTCGCGCGCGCGCAAGTCTTTAATCGCCATAACTCACGCACTTTCGCGCGCAAAATACGCGCGTAAAACCGGGCCACAGAGCCGTGTGTGTATGTGCGCGCAGCCTAGAGCTCGATCGTCCTGAAAACGCGCCGGCATCCTCAAATTTTACGCCCGAAGCCGCGCGCGTGTATAAAGCCCTTTACGCTCTGCGAAGAAAGGCCGAAAGAAAAAACTACAGTACACGTCGGTGAAAAAAGGAGAGGAAGAAAAACACGCACTCGCGCATATATATATGCGGCAGCGCAAAACTCGGCTTGTTTGACGCTTCGCCCATTAAAAGGAGAGAGAGAGAGGGAAAAAAGGGTGATTTCAGAGGCTGGGCTTCACGGGTGAAAGCTCGCGGCCGCGTACGTTTTCCCTCCTGCAAAAAGCCGTCATCACCATTATGCATTAATGAATGTCCTCTTAACATCGCCATGGGCGAAACAAGCGAGTACCTCCCCCCTCTTTCATACGCTCTCTCGCAGAGGCGCACGCACATACAATATAAACGCGCGAACAAAGTAGCCTCCGATTTTACGGGCCTCGTATAACGGCGCTCGTTTAAAACGATCATAACGTAGGCCGCGCGTCACGCGGCGCGTAGTGCATTACGCGCCCGAGTGGGGGGAGGCCGCCGTCGTCGCGGTAATTGCGAGGCAATGGATGGGAATGCCGGCGTCGCAAGCGCCTCGGAGAAATTTCCGCGCGCCGCCTTACATGTGTGTATATAGTGCAGTCTACGTGAGCGGCCGCGAGGTGTTGCTCGCAGCCGCGGCTTTTACCTATGTGTGTGGGTGTAGGTGGGTGGAGGCGCCTGGAGCTGGCTTAGCAACAGCGTGCAGGCGTATATAAGCGATTCCGTGCGAGGCGAATCGGCTTGGAGCGGCGGGCCTCTTGGTTATGCTACTTCCAGGAGCGAGTCGAGGGGGCACTTTGGTTTATTGCGCCCGGGCGCTGAAACGGTATCGTGCCGGGGTGTTTTAAGGTGGTGAGGGTGTAATTAGAAAGATGCTGGGGGTGGAGGATGCGACGGTTTTTTTTTGAGGTGAGGATTGCGGATGGAGGTGACGGGATGGTTAGTGCGGTGGGGGAGGTTCGATTTTATCGGGGTTATTGGGAAGGTAAGTTTGTGGGGGTTGTGTTTGACGTTGCTGGTTTTACGGTTAATTAAAAATTTAATCGCTTGTTTGATAAGGGAATTTCTTTGCGCGTTGGTGAATCTTGTTTATTATTTAATGCAAGGTTTTTTTCCGGAGTGATTCGTTGAAGAGTTCATTATATAATCAAGATGTCTTAAATTATGCCGGCGTTTCGGATAAATTATTTAGAATGAATATTTGATTTTCCGACACTCGAGAAAATACCGTCAAGCGCGAGTAAAATTTCAGCGGGAATCCAGAAAATTTGAAGCAGAATTTACATTTTCCTGATTTCTCGTTTCAGATATCCCCGGCGTTTAGGAAATGCTTCAAATTTTCGGGAAAAATAGAAAATGATATTATGTTTATGAATTTAGAGTCATAAATTTGTAAAATTCCGGCGTATTAAGGTTTTAAAAGCATGAAATCTTTACAGCTTAAAACTAAATGTAATGAATGTTATTAATCAAAATTTCGAAAATTCAAAATAAAATTTAATTATCGAAATGTTATCCGATAATAACAATAATATTTTTAAACATCACGGCATTAATATTGTATTAAATTAATTAATCGAAAGCTTTTACGGATTTATCGTCCCGAGCACTTTGTTTCGCGCGGCACACACGTAATCCCTTAATTTACGGGTCCCGCGTGCTCGTAAACATTAAAATCGTAAAATGAATAAGAAATTTCAATGTATTAAGGATCAAACTCACCACCTAACATATACACCAGCTACTCCCCCTGAACCCTCGCAATACAATATAAATTTTCGGCGTCCCCTGAAAGCCTCCGAACGGCCCTCCTCTCCTATTCTATAAAAAAATTATTCTGAATATTGAAAAATATTAGAAGTTATTACGTACTCAAGCAGCGGGAAAACATCCAAAAAAAGCTTGCCTTACGCTTCCATTAGGGTGGCTCGTATATAGCTCAAGGAGGGGTTGGATCAGCGTATACGTGTGTGAAATCCGAGTACTTACCGGGCCTATAGTGGCTATATCGCCCGGTATATATATATACGAACAGAAGAGCGCGCCGCTTGCGAGAGATGGGGTCAGCGAAATAAATAAACGAGATTAGAGGGGAAAGCTGAATCGAGCGCGCTTTACTCGCTCTCGCACCTTCGCCATAACAGTAAAATAAAAAAAAGATAAGTTACGCGATGGGCCAGCTCGGGTATTGATGGGGCGAAATTCACTTTAACGCAGCCCCAGCCGCGAATGATCCTAGGCGATTTTCCGTGCTGGCAGCTTTGCGTGCGAAAGGAGGAAAAAATTAATTATTCCTCAACTTTTCGAATGATGCTCGATACTCCCTCGCTTTTTTCCAACCCGGCCTTTTAACGCGATTAAGGGAGTTTTAACAGCTCGCGGCTCGGCCGAACTTTGAAAACATATTCCCAAATGAATAAGCGCGCGCGAGCTCTCGGGCTGTAAAATATGGCTGATTTGGCGTGGAATGGCTCTATACACGGGGCCGAGAAGTGGAGGTAAGCTGGTGCTTATATTTAATTAAGGAAGATACGCAGAGCCGAGGCGTCGCGCGGGGTAGTGGCGGCAAGGGTTGCAGAGGAGAGAAAGAGAGAGAGATGGAGATAGGGCGCTGCGCGCGCCAGGTTATAGCGAAAGTGCGAGGGGCTGAGTCTGTATTACTTGTCTAATTATCAAGCACCCTTCGCCGCGCCAGTCGCCTTAGTTTCGTTTACGCCGTACCACTTACCTTCTCTCTCTCTCTCTCGTTCTCTTTCAATTTTCTACGTTTACCCAACTCGCGGCGGAGAGTTCTTCTTCTGGCCGCGAGCCTCTTTCCCTCCTTTTTCCCCGTCTAGTCTCATTCTTGACGCCAACTATATATACGTACAGCCGTCGGCGCGCTGCATACACAGGCCTGTATACAGGCCCAGAAGTAAGTGCAGCCTAACGGGGATGCTGGAGACTTAGAGAAGGTGTCCTCAGCCAAGAGAGGGAGTCTACGGCGCCAATTGCAAATCCCGGAGTATAAGCAGCGAGTGGAAGCGTGAGAGAGTGGGAGAGGGTAGCCCAGCTGCGGAACTTTTTAATTAGATTGCCGTTCCGTGTTTGCTTAATGATTAACCGCGCTAATGCGACGGAGCCCATGCGCACACAGTGGCGGAAGAGCCACTCTCCTCGGGGCGAGTATTACGCTATATACCCCTGCGAGCTCCGAGTTATGGCTTACAGAATTTTCTTTCTTAGCACTTGGGACGCGTGGGAGTTTCCGTTGGGCTTGTAGGTGTGTGGATGTGTGCTTTGACAACTTTTTCGGTTTTCAGATTGGTCTTGAGAAGAGTCTGATCCACTTCACCAATCTTAAAACTGAATGTTCTTTTATTGTTAGATGTGAATTTGAAGAGTTAAGACTGTTTGCTGAATAGAATATTTTCTTTTTGTGAATTCTAATCTAAGTATTTATTCAAATCTGCTATTCAAAACTTTGTACCTTGATACCAGAGATTGAAAGTTAGCAGTAGTTTCGAGACAATTTTTCCACGTTTTACTACTTTACACGTGTGACTTAATAAAAATTAATAAACAGCTTTAGAAAAATTAATGAACTTCGTTTATTATAACTATTAAAAATCTTTTCTTTTTTTTTTTTTTTTTGATTTCTTAATTTATATTATCCTTTACATTTTTTACTTTCATTTAATTTACTATACAGGGACCGCTCCTAAACCTTAACGGAACCTCAAAAACCGATTATCTTTTTATATTATCATTTTAAGAATAATTTTACTCACCCTAATAATTGTGAAGTCTTAAATGATCATTTTTTTATCTTACATAATCCGGAATTGTATCTATTCGCATCTTATGTGAGAGAGTAGAATAATTTATGCGTTGTTGTGCTGATGTATCGAATGAATCAATAATTTATGACAATTGAAATAGTCACACTTCCATATTTTCACGGGCTTAAAACTTCAGCGATCGTATAATCGACAATGTGTAAATTAGACGTCTCTGAGGTAGCTCCGTTTTCTCCGTTCCATCTCACGACTAACTATATAATATTTAAAGGAAAATACGCGCAAATATTCTTTGTCACATATAACGTATACAAATATACAAAAATAAATATTGAAATTTTAAAAATTAAAACAAAGATTGACAAACATTTATTAAAAATTTTTAATGACTCTGAGAATAGTATTTAAAAACTTTAAGAAAATTATTCGATGACCGTCACCAGGCAATTAACAAATTAACCTCTTCTTTCGAAAACATGAAAATATCTATAATCTAAATAAATACCTAAATAAAAAGAGATAAACTTAGTTTAACGTAAAAGAATGAGTGCCTACAAAGTAAATGTTGTACACTAAAATATGGATTCGTCAGCGTATTTTTTTTTATTCAAGAACAAGGTAAGATAAGCGTGGAAGATGAAAGTGGTATACAATTAAATCATAGGCTATTTTTGTATTTTTCATTTTCAATATAAAAATATATGTTTTTGAAAGTTACTTACGTAGGTATGTATTTCTTAATAGTTAAGCCTTTCAAATCTATCGAACTAGCAAATTTAATTTATATGTTTTATAACTATTTATAAGATTTTATTACAGACTGTTTTTCATTCACTACTATAAAAGTTTTTGGCATTCTTATCTATAAGGTTAATTCAATAATATTTTTGTTAATAATCAGTGTAGGTCTTAATATTTATTCACCAGTTGCTTATCTTAATTTTATTTCCAACTAGAATCAGCAGATCCAGTACTTAATCCTAATTTATGGAGGCGAAGGAACATATATTAGAACAAGACAATTTCAGGTAAGAATTTATGAGTTGGGATGATATTTAAAACAATACAAGAGAAATCAAAAAATCTTATCGGTTTTTAAAATCAGATATTGATACGGTGACCTGACGGAGTTAATGTTTGCAGTGGTTCTATTATAAATAAATATTTCATACTGACTGCAGCACATAGTTTACGAAAGTCCAAGTAAGTATTTGCTTTTAAATAAGACAAGAAAAGGTCTAGAAATCATTCTGAATTCGTTGTCATCTATTTTGATTACAAAAACGTTTTTCTTTCAAATGTTTTCTTAAAGACAGACTTGAGGTTAATTTTTTGCTATTATAGTATGTGAGGAAAGTAATCTCCGCCCGCGTAGCTAGTATTTAAAAACTTTAAAAAGATTATTTGATTACTATCACCAGGCAATTAACAAACCAACCTTTTTTATGAGTATATCTGTAAGTGATTTTGTGAGCTTCTCTCGCATCTGACGTACCTAAATAAAAAATAATAAATTTAGTTTATTACAAAAGAATGAATGCCTATAAAGTAAATCTTGTTGCACTAAAATATGCATTCATCATCGTATTTTTTCTCATTAAAGGACAAGGTAAGATAAGTGTGGAAGATGAAAGTGTTATAACTATTTATTGGACATTTGTACAGACTGTTCTTTTTTGAGAGTTTTTTGTGTCTTTATCAAACGTATGCTCGAATAAATTCATCTAATTAAGATAGCCCCCATTATTTTTATAATTATTATTCACAATTATAAAATTTTTTGTCATTTTTTTCCATGAAGTAAATTTAATCAGAATTTTTCAATAACCAGTGTAAGTTTTAATATTCATTAACCAGTCCCTTATATTTTATCTCAATTTAATTTTCATCCAGAATCAACAGATCCAGTACTTAATCCACTTGTTGTTGGAGGCAAAGAAACGGATATTAGAAAAAGACCGTTTCAGGTACGAACTTGGAAGATTGAAAAATATTTGAAACAATACAAGAGAAATAAAAAATTTAAAGTAATTGTTACAGATATCGATACGGGGTACTGATGGATTACATGGTTGTGGCGGTTCTATTATAAGTAAATGGCACATACTAACTGCAGCACACTGTCTTCTTAAGCCGAAGTAAGTGTTTGTTTTAAAATAATACAATCATTGACTCCAATTCGAAATGTGAAAATTACTTTATTCTGTATTAACCATCATAAGTCAATTCAGAAAATATATGTCACAATAACAAACTATAAATTTTAGAGCAGAGCTACTTAAATACACGATTGTCGTCGGTACTACTAACCTCAAGAAACCTTACAAAATTTACGAGATTTCTGATTATGCTATTCATGCAGAATATGATAAACCTAAAATATTTGGCGCGTCATATGCGAATGATATTGGTATAATCATAGTAAGTTTTTCTTCAAATGTTTTACATGGTACAGTATAATATCGATATACGGATAAAGTACAAATCAGTAACTTTTGCAGGTCAAAGGACCTATTGAATTTTCCTCTTTTGTGAAACCAATAAAGCTTGATAGACATAGAAGCAGGTATTGGGGTGGAACCCGTGCCGTCGTATCTGGTTACGGAGTATGTGAAATGGTAAGTAAATTTATAAATAATAAGTTTAAATGATATATTTAAAATATTGCATTCAAGTATGTAATAAAATAACTCAATTTTTTTTTTTTTTTTGGAAATTTTATTTTCTTTTTGTATTAATGCTTGTATATAAGTTTAATGTATCATCAGAATCTCTAAGGATAACAAGTTTAAGGCTAAGATAGCTGTTTAACAAGGACAGTATCCAACCTAAGGATCCTAGTTTACTTGCATTTTTTCTAACCAGCATATCTTATATTACGGACTAAAAAATCACTCTGCAAAGATTCATCGAAATCTATGACTCTTAAAGTTGGAGTACTTTCTTTCTTAGTATCATCTCTACACTCATCGTTTTGATAGAGATCCGAAATAGATTTTGAAATTTTAATTTCCAGCACGAAAAGTGCATCTGCTCACCTTTAAAATAGTATATTATGCACAGAGGGAAGAAAGTGGGCTGTGTACACCCTGCGTGTAAGTTGTAGCCCGAGCGAAGCGAGGGCTACAAACATGCAAGGTGCGCAGCCCAACTTTCTTTCCGAGTGCAATATACAATATTTTACATACCCTTCCGAAAGTTTGGACTCTCACCGCCGAAAAGGGAAAAAAGTTCTACATGCACTGCCTTACCTCACTCTAGTCCTCATCGCCGCGCGCTGTATGTGCGCCGAGCCGAAGGCGAGGTGCACATGCGCACGGCGCTGG
>UELX01001502.1:0-42863 GCA_900480035.1 Eupelmus urozonus | reverse complement strand
CGGATTTATTCTATTCTTCTTCTAATACTTATTTTAAAATGAGATAACAAGTGTTCGAATCTCGGGCGGGCCCTCTAGCTTTTTTTCATAAAATGTTTATGTGCTAAAAATTAACACCGTCACTCTAGTGGTTCGGATTCGGACCCACGGCCAATAACAGAGACAGAGCTAACAAGTGATCAAAGTGACGTATGCGCACTTCTTTGTAAACAACGTTAAAAATTTATTTTTAAATTTACTTTCAAATAATATTTTGAAACAGATAAAAATCGTTTTATCATAGTAAATTATAAAATTTAAATAGAGATGAGCTCCATGATTTGCAACACAAAGTGATGCAAACAATAAATCATTATATGATAGTAAAAAAGTATATAGACGTATTTTTGCGTTACGTTTCTTATCCAGGCATCTTATATAAAATACAATGAATCTTACAAATACAATTCGTATGTGCATAATATATATATTTCCGTATACAAAGTTCACGTTGAGTACAAAAACAAACCTACAAGCATAAACACATCTAAAGCAGCTCGCTCACGAAAGCCTTTAAAAAACCTGTAAATTTTCCCACGAAAGCTCAGGCCGAAAAATTCGACGTTTCGCTGGGATTCCGCGTGGGCGAGTTCGAGCGTCCGGTCGTCTCCTGACCAGCTGCATTAGCTGCAGCCGTCTGATTGTTATTCCTCTGCTCGGCAAAAGACTTACTCCTCAGCTTGGAATTAGCCGAGCTAGATAGAGGCACAGTCCGATGCTGTTGCTGCTGGGTCGGGTGCGTTTCGAGGACGAGGCGGGCGTTTGGGGCCGACATGCGCATGTGCATCTGCTGGTCCTGGGCGCAGTTGCGTTTCTGCGTCCGGCCCGAGGGTGTAGTGAAGATCGGTCGGATCGTCTGCTCGACGCAGCCGCAGTTCAGCCGAGTTATCGTCGTCATCGTGCCGCAGGGCTCCAGGTTCTGTTTTGGGCATTTTTTGTTTTTAACTCAGTTTTTTATTGTGCTTGGGCGATTTTGTTTGTTTGTGCAAGGTTTACGTAATTTTTTTAAGGATTTTTTGTTATGTCAAATCCTTCTTAGGTTTATAATAGGACAGCTTTCTATACATTATTTTTTATATTTAAATGATTTTAAAAATTTTGAAATTGAAAAGAAATTGCGGTTTGAAAAGTCTGGCGCCAGATGCGACCATGGCAGCGCGGCGTCCTTTGAAGTTACTACGCTTTGACGTCATCAAAGAAACTCTAGGAAGTTATAATTGTATCTGGACATTTTAAAAAGATCGTAAAACCAGTTTAGATCCTCTACTTGCGAACTAAGTAAAAATTTACGTACTAATATTTTGCTCGTATCGAAATTAATAACTTTAAACAGTCTACTTAACGTGCTTAAGTAGATGGCTTCACCAATCTATCTTATCGAAAATTATTTACAATTGTCAAAAAACAAAATTCTACTCAATATAAGCGGCAGATTATTTAAAAATTGATATAAGAAACTAACGTCGGTTGTGTAGGAAGGTAGGCGATCACCGGCGTAGTTCGGGGAAAAGTAGCGCTCCTGCTGTCTGCTACCGAGCGGGCTACTTGTGGTTGGTGGCGTTTTGGTGCTCGCAGTAGTTACACCAGGTGTTTCGTAGACCTGATCGCCGGCGATGAGACGCTTGATCTCCTGGTTGTAGTATTTCTCATTGAAGTCTCGTCGCTGCTGGAGCTCGCGCAATTTCTGAAGTTTTTGCATCGCGTAGACCGCTTGAAGATCGTTTACTGGCTCGTAGACTGCAATGATTTCAAAAGTAGTGCTATGTTTAATGTAATTTTCGACAAACTTGTTGTGCTAGTATCTTGAAAAGTGTTTTATCTAAAACTGAGTAGCCTACTGCTTTTGTTTAATATGTTTTGCGTATCTACATTTTATAGCACTCTTTTTGAAGATGAATTAATTAAAGTTTATAATGTAAAATAAAAAAAGGAAAATATAAATAATTGAAATAAACTGTCATTTTGATTATTATATATTCGACATATTGAGAGTTTCATCGTTTTTTGGCGGTAAGATATTCGTCTTATAAGAAGACTAATTATTAAACTTTAAAAAATGCATCTATAATTAAAATTAATTTTGCATAAGTGTGGGCCTAATTATATATGCCTTACTTTATATTATAATTAGGGCCAAATTGAATTTAGATAATTTCCTCTAAAGTGGTACAAGTTCAAACCTTTTTTCTCGCCGTAATCCTGAGTCTTCCTCTGCGCATGCGCACGAGTCTTCACATCGTCATAATTGTCTGCTGCATAAGCGGGCACGCGCTTGTTGTTCTGATAAGATGTGTAATTTATGTCCTGCAACACCTTTTCGCGCTTCTTTCTTTCGTATTCGCGGTAGTTCCTATCTAGATCCTAGAAAATGAGCACCAATTCAATTATACCTAGTATCAGAAGCCTCAAAACCGGGCAAAATAAACGCCGATACTTGCCCCGTTGCCGTCTGCATTGAGACTGGATAAAGACTCGTTAGAGCTTCTGTCGGCGTCGCTCGCCTTGTACTCGTTGTCGTCGCTCGGACAGTCGACGGGGTAGGTTCGCGACTCGGCGTAGCGCGTCTCGCTGTACAGCAGGTCCTGCACGCAGTCACCGATGGGCTTGGACGTCAAGCCCGGAGCCGTGGCCTGATTGTAGTTGTAGTTTTTGCGGTATTTTTCCGAACGCGTGCCCAATCTGCAGACGGATTCAAGATTTAAGTATGTGATTTTTTTGTTTTCAATGTTTATAAGTTTAAGGATTGGTTCGTTCGAACAACCTTGCGTTTGGAGCTAACATCATAACCTCAAAATATTGGACGAGGTGAGTGAATGAATGTTTGTGTTTACCTATTATTGAGACTGCAACCGTTGCGACGCGAGGTCATGTTTTTCTTCAAAAAAAGACGCATTTATCATTATTACATATAATAGGCATTATTTTTCACACTTTTGAATTTTGATTGGTATATATACTTTTAATAATTTTCTCTCAACTACCGCGGGTCCTGATAAAAAGCGTGGACAAAACAAAAGAATATGTATATAAAGTTTATTCGAATAACACTGATATATATACGGACTTTTACCAACAAGCCCATTCTATTTTGCAGTCTCGATTCCAAGAAAAATGGGAAAACTTATCACATGTATTTAACTTCAACTTAATGAAATACAGAAAAATTCTTGGTGTATTTCATACTTGCCGTATGAGACGTTACCGCGCCCCTTAAACCTATAACATAAACGTTTCGGTCGAGCAGAACGTACGTAGTGTGCTAGGATTCAGGCAAAATTGAAAAAAATGAGTGAATGAAAAACTCAGCAGATTTTTTTATAAAAAACAAAACAAAATTATTTATTGATTAACAATAATAGTGATCTTTATCAGGTAATAAAATTGCGTGATGATTTACTTCAATACAAAGCGTACTTGATATCGTAAAATATTAAATTACAGAATTTCACTAATCGACTATAATCGTCACGTACAATAATTCAGTGACACATTTCGCACTTAAAAACTACCTAATCTTAATCTACTATCCCAAAGGGCATGCCCCGACTGCAGTCTTTCACACGAGTGCGCTCGTGTGGAGAACGGTACCGTTCCATAAAAAATTCCTCGGGCTAACACGAGTGCGCTCGTCAGCTAGCCTTCAGAATGGCTCTCTCCGACGGTTTAGCTCGAGCGAGTCAGTTCGTCGCATCGCATGAGTGCGCTCAAGAGATACGACGAAATACGGTTTTGATGAGTGCGCTCAACGAAACCGCCTCGCTAAAGGCCAACGGTGGTACTGTGCAGCAAGCCTTCAAAGTCTCACGAGTGCGCTCGTGGAGACGGAGAAGCACAGCCGAGTTCCCAGTCCGTCGTGAACTGCGAGCTGTTGCTGCCTTGCGCTGGCTTTTATAGGCGGAGTTGTATGATAATGTAGACTATCGGTCTATACGCTCTCCCTACTCGGCGATCTCGCTCTATACTATACGCGCGGCGGCTGAGGTAGTGGGGAGCTGCTATTCGTTAGAGCGATTCTACAGTGTTCCATCCTGTACGTGCTGCTCCGGATTGCGATGTGTTCTTTACGAATCCTCTATCTTTTTATTTTCAATATAAGATATTTTGAATAAACAATAAAAGATTAAAGTTTTTATTATTTAATTATAGTAGTTTTATAGTAAGATTAAAAACAAATTTGTACAAACAAAATTGGATAGAGAGCAGAATGTTTATATGTGACGGAATGCATTGTGGAATGGTTCTTACGATCACGTAAATCGGCACGAGCGATTGATCGGTGAGCGTATACGATACGTTAGGTAGAGTGAAATCGAGGAAAGGAGAGTATCGGAGTGTATGTGTATATCGATGAGTGAACACGGAGTGATGGGA
This sequence comes from Eupelmus urozonus, assembly GCA_900480035.1. Taxonomy (NCBI): domain Eukaryota; kingdom Metazoa; phylum Arthropoda; class Insecta; order Hymenoptera; family Eupelmidae; genus Eupelmus; species Eupelmus urozonus. The sequence continues at coordinate 38,453 of UELX01001502.1, read as the reverse complement.
GGTTCGCGACGCAAAAGCTTGTAAAGACCTATACGCACTTTGCAACGAAAGACATTCACGCGTGATATATTAAATAAATGTGAAATTTTTCAGAGTCTTAAAGTTGAAATATTATTTATGAATTATAAAACCTATTTAGTAACTTAATTCGAAATTTCAAGTTAATTTATGCATTCATAAAATTTTTCACCATCTAGATTTAATCTAAAATAATATTTATTTCTAAATTAATTTTCAACTAACAAGTATTTAAATCGAATTAAAAAAAGTTTATGCTCAATTTTTAATATTTATATATATAATGAAGTAAGTTGCAAGAGAAATCTATTAAATCAACGTAAATATATAATAACGATGCTTTTTATTACATTTTTATACAAGTTTTACATATTTAAAAGTTTAATTAAAAAAAAATTGTACTCAAAATAAAATCGAAAAGAATTTGATTGCCATTCAAGGAAAATAATTAGTAGAAAGTAAATTCCAGGAGTGGCTTATATGATTGGCTAATTCATCTATCGTAAGGCTTGAACATTACAGTAGAATGGCAAAATTTTTTAAATCATCATCATTTCTTTGAATCATCCCAACATCATTTGATCAGGACAGTCGGGGTTGTTCAGCTGCAGCATTTCCTTCCTCCTTTTCATAACGGTTCTTCTCTTGCCTGTCAGCGCCATCTGTTTCATGATTTCTGCGCCGTTCTTGCCCACCTGGTCGCGATACTCGGTGCTCCAGGGCGGTAGAGACTTGAGCAAAAAGGCTGGCTGCTGGTACTCGTCCAGAGGCGAGGGCCGCTTAGGTATTGCTTTTTTCTCACAGGGAAACTTGCCGCGTTTACCGCGTTCGGTTATGCCTCGAGTCTGGATCAGCTCGCGGCGGGACTTGGAAACACGGCAGTCGATTTTTGGTGGGATCGGGTCGTCCAGAGGACAGGGAGGCTTCGGAGGTGGATCGGCGAAGTCGCCACCCGGTGGATCCACTGTAAAGAAAGGTGTATTTAGTAATGCGCATAACAAAGATATTAATTGAAAAATAAAAGAAACATAAAAGTAACAGTTATATATAACTATTAGTTACCCATTCGATCGAAATCAACCATGTATGTAGACTTCAGTCTCTCCAAATTAAATTTTTTGATCGCGTCAGGAATCGGCAATTTTTTCATCACGCTGATCAAATTTGGATTAGCCTCCAACAACTGCAACAGTTATCTCACAGCATTAGTATAACTCTACACGCGCATAATGCAAGTCAGAATTAAAAACGCATGATTTATCTCGAGATTTAATCTAGAAATCTTGAGATTTATCACCAAATTAAACAAAGAATGAGGCACCTTTTTCAAACAGGCATCAGTCTCTGCATACTCAATATCCATGGTCTTAGGGCAGGGCACAGGTATGGGCTTAACATCGCTCTTGTACTCCCTGCAGCAGTCCTGCTCCTCGTCGTCCGGCCTGTCCACGCAGCCGCACTCTTTGATTCCTCGCGGTAGTGCCTTTTTCCCGAGGCAGTCCGGCTCCGCGTCATCCCCTCGGTCAACGCAGCCACATGCTTTGATAATCGGTTTTGGCGGCGGACTGGCCGGGGAACACTTGCAGCAATCTGGATCCTCATTTTCGCCCTCGAAGCTACAGCCACAGGGTTTTAATTTCGGCTTAGTTGCTGGTGGAGGAGACTCGGTAGCTGGTACGGCGATCGTGCAGCTGAGATCGGTGCGTGGAAAGTAGGGTCGCAAAGGTGGCCATAGGTAATCTCTGCGGTAGATCGTTACGAACTCCGTCATCTTCGGCTACATGTAGTTCAAAGTTTGCATTCAATCTTTAGCTCTATTTGTTTTGTAGATACCATATAGTTTATTTAGGATTCTTCTTGTGTCTTGGTTAATGAGGTTAATGGAAATTGATTACAATAAGTACGAATATTTTTAGATTTTGAAATTGCTTACTTGTTTAATCTGTTACATATTGAAAGTTACATAAACCAAAACATTGTGATAGCACATGTATAGAAAATAAAAAATACGTAGTTCTAATTTTTGAGGTTATAATTTTTCGTATAAAATTTAAAAGCAGGTTATAAACTTAAAAAACTTCCATTCACTTTTTTTATAGTAAATAAACAATAATGTTGATTTTGATTCTTCTTATCTTTTCTACTTGTTCAATAAGTACTTTATTTTTCATAAAAGAATCTATCACAAATCTTGGCATGAAACTCTTACTAGGTAATTAAATTTTCTTAGAAGTTACGTATAGTACAAGTATTAAAATAAGTTATAATAACATTAATTATAATAATACATATCAGATTACTAGAAATGATGAAATTAATAATTTTAGCGCGATTCTTCGAATTTTATTATGTGCAAGAACTAGTTTAATTAAAATATTTTTAAATAATGCCTTATTAATTTTGACAATATTGTTTTTTTGCTGTTTGCTACGACCTGGCCTTTATAAATGCCAGAATCATTTTTTTACTAACACTTATCACAATGATTGTTCACATTTTTCTAGGCGTATTCGATATTTTTATTAACTTGATTTATTAATAAGACATTGATATCAAAAGTTTATTAAATTTCTCAAACCCATTCTAAAATGTTATTATCTCATTGTTATAATTAAAATTAACATTCATATTAGTCAGTATTATGAATTTACACAATGAAATTTTAATATTATCAGTATATTAATATAAATTGAAAGTATGTATGGTGAAAAATGATTTTTTTTTGTATTAAAATAGAATTTTGTCATGCACGAAATAAAAAAAATTATAAGCAAATTGAACAATCCACTAAATAATATAATATTTTCAAAATTTAAATAAATATTGGCAATAATGAACTATTTTAAACAAACGTGTTCTGAATTAAGAAGTTGTTATAAAATTGATGTTGCCAAAGATAATTTTACAAAAGAAGTACATTTTCCGTATTTGTTTATGATAGAAATTTGTACTTTGAATTGCCAAAGCCATTACTTCTTCCGCATAAATTGTAGTTGAAACAAGCCTTTATCCCCCTTTCCGAGAGATTTAGCTTGACGAGGGAATCTCATGCCTGCTTTCACGCCAATACGACGAATTTTTATAAATAAAAACGTTTTAGCAACAAAAACACACACTGTCTCGTGCCACTCGGCCGAATCTAACGAAAATAGTGGCCCGCTCTTCTGGGTAGGCGAGCCGCTCCGCGGAAAATCGGCTTACGAATCGTTTCGCATACGTGTTGAAGTGTCACTCGCCACCCTTGATGTCACGGCGACGATTATATCGGACTTTTACAAGAAATACTTTTTCTCAACTTTCCTGCTTTACTTCAGTTTATACGTTTTACTTTTCAAAATAAGTACATACCTGAATACTCTTTTTTTGAAATATTGACAATTGTTTTTAACGATCAATTGTTACAAAAAAATACGTCAAGTTCACCACTTATCCTTTTATTTTTAAATTTTACTTATTTTTTCCAAAAACTTTATTTTCATAACTTCTTTGACTTAAAAGAGTTAAAGAAGCATTGCGAAACCTATAATAAAATTATGACACTTTAGCAAGGTCAAGGTAACCCAGCAACCCAACCCCATTCTCATTCTCTATCCTCCCAACGATAACAAACCAAATGAGCTATGTCACACTCGGGCCTCTCAGTTCTCTCATTACCCCTTCCTTTGTGCGTCACTTTATTCCAGTGGGCGCGCAACTTCCGAATTAGCGCGATGGAGCCGCACAAGACAACGGCTGCCCCACGCGAACGAGGAAGAAATAGCGTCTCAGTGGAATGCAGCTGCGCACGCTGCTGCAGTCAGTCTGAAATTCAACAAAGGCGGATGACTGACTGCCGCTCGCGATCTTGAGCTTGAGAGATTCCGGGAGGCCCTCGCTCGCGCGAGAGAGCGTGAGAGCTTTTGTTGGGGCAGAAGAAGCTTTTCGCTGAATGTTGGCGGTAAGTGCGGATTTCGGAGCTGCCGTATCAAAGAGCGCTATTGTCCGCCCAGAGCCCCGGATTTCAGTGCTGAGTAATCGCTGTAACTGGGCTTGCGGATTTTCGATGATTTTTTTTTCTTTATGTCTTTGGGATGAAGGATTTTTAGTAACTGTTTTTATTACTTTTTTTTTGTTTATTGGAGTGGGGAGTACTAAAAGTACAAATTTTGTATTATTGTATAAGAAGGTTATATTTAAAAAAATCTTTTGAAACTCCGCAGTGCTGTGAAAGAAAAAATTAATAGTAAACTGTGAAATAAAAAGCTCAATGAGATCTTTGATGTATTGTGGAAATAAACACAGTCTATGTAGTCACTAAATAGGTTCACAGTCTTTCAATTTCAACTCTGCGCGTAATCATTGACGTTACAGTATATTATAATATTGTATAATTTTAATATCGTATATTCCATTTTGATAAAAATAAATATTCAAAAACAATGAAATAAACTTTTATTATTTCGTGTACGAATCTATTTCATTAGTAAGCTTTTGCCAACAAGTCAGAAAAAGAACATTAAATCATGCAGACAAAGCGTGCAAAATTATTGAATAAAACAAAGTTTGCACTTGATATATTTTTAATACAGACACGTTAAAATGCATTTAATTATTTGTGTTTACGTTATTATATCAATTATTAAAAATTTTGTCTTTAAAGACAATTTCTAAATAGTACCTACAAATCAATCTCACTTTATTATTTCTTTATTTGCTCATTATTAAGAATATAAGTATAAGAATTTATATAGTTTGATCATTTCAGTAATGTATATACTGTTTGTGAAGATCCCAAAAGAGTTATTAGCTTTGAAATTTATTGTCAGCCCTGTGAGATAGTTTTAACTCATGCGTTTAATAGCCAATAATTTATTTTAGTTTCCTGAAAGTTATAGCTTTTGCACTAATACGTTCTTATCGTAAATAAAATAGATTGTTTGTTTACCCTATTCTATTAGTCTAACGAGGTTCCATTGTTACATAATTCTGAGCTTCCATTATCACGGCTATTCATAATTTAAGCTGTATGAAGAAAAAAACAGATCTGAGTATATTATTTTCCTCTTTTGAGATTTATAAATGGGGTTTCCAAAATTATACGTCGTTTTCAAAGTTTAGTTTGAAACGATATTTGTAAATTCAATCGTCAAACTGAAATGATGAAGAGATGAGAATATACAGAGCAAAATTACTTTTCGAAATTTTGGTTTATATTCATGAAATTGAAGCGTATGTACATTTTTTTACTTTTTTAACTTCATGGTAAAAATTACAGAAATTTGGAATTAATTTTAAGGTATATGTATAGTTATAGTTACGTGACCTTACAGATTTAAAATGCTTTGACCGTTTTGTGATGATTCCCTTATACTTTTTTTTTCTAGATCTCTGACCGTTAAGAATATTTTAAGACATTCCCCAAATGAGCTTCACGCTCTGGGTGTCAACTTTTTGACGAAGTTACGATTTTTTTCAACGTAGCGATTAGCACACGCGCAGCTTATATTTTCGAAATTTTAAAGCCAATATTTCAGTCGTTTTTCAATAACGTCGTTAACAAATCGCCATTACCATTTGTTTGAATGACTTGGGTTTCACAGATATTTCAGACTTTCTCCGATAGCTCTAGTCAAATGATATGTATTTTCTAAAGCCTTTTGTTGTACAACAAAAATGATTCACTTTTACGTTATAATTTTGTATTGTTTTTGTAACAAAACAAGTTTCGAGTCATTTAAAAAGTTGAAAAACAGCATTGGACCAAATGTTACATTTTCGTCTTTATCCCACCACACTCATTTTGAATAATGAATTTTTTAACAAGTCATGTTCCTTAACAAAAAAAACTGTTAAAATTTAATTTAAAAAAATTAGAAATCTTGTGGATTGTATATACATACTACAAGAGAAAATTCAGAACACGTTATCTGTCAAACTCAATATGTACAAACTCTTTAATCAGATTTTTATCCAGAAAAAGTCGTAAATCGCAACCGGCCTCAAAATCCAAATCAATCAAGTAAAAATCCAGCCAAACACCGAAAACCCCGAACAAATCCCGTCTCTAACAAAAATCTGGCAACCTATATGTAAAAGCCCAATCCTTAAATCCAGCCGCTCCGTCAAAGTCCGCCTATCCTGAGCAGAAAATCGGCGGCGCGGCGACACCCCAGCAATCTGCCGGTGGAAAGAAACGCGCTATCCGTCTGCTCTCGGCTAAACGCTCCTTCTCTCTCTCTCTCTCTCTCTCTCTCTCTCTCTCTATCTCCGTCGGTCGGTTGCGTGCGCGCGTGTCGGAAGGACAGGAGTTTTAAAATAGGCCCCCTACCCGCGCTGCTGGCGTGCTGGCGACTTGGCGCTGCCAATGGTCCAAAGGCCATAGCCGCGCGCGCCAGTCGTCGTCGTCGTCAGTGATCGCACGCGCTTCGCACCGGCATTGCAGCGCCGCAAAGAGAGAGAGAAAGAGACGATTATGAGCTTGCGAGCCGCGAGATCGCGAGCCGCCGACTATTACTCTGCGATCGACCAGAGCAGCGTCCAGTGCGTGCTTTATTGTTTCTCTGTGTGATTCTTTGTGATATATCTATGCATATGTAGCAGTGAGCGAGCAGTGCAAAGCTGTATATGTACAAGTGTAGCTGAAGTGCGCGATCGGTTGCGGAGGAAAGGATGCGCCAGAGGGGACCGGGCAGGCCTGCTACGTCCTCGTCGAGAGAAACCGGAGCAGGCAGGAGGTAGTCGCCAGGACGCCACACCGCCCGCTCGCGCAACCAGAGACAGAGAGCCCAGCAGGCAACGTGAATGTCGAGCCTCGTGTGCGCCGGCCTGGAATCGAGATACGCCGACTACGACCTGGCGGCACTCATGGGCATTCAAAGCACCGCTCAGTTCCTCGACAAGTACCACCATATTATAGGTATGCATCTTCATGTTCTTGGCTAGTTGTTCTAGACTCTCGGCTTTCGTTGCGGGGACGTCAACAGGATTTTTCTGCTATTCGCGATTTTTTTTAATCGCTTTGTTCGTTATAACGATTTATTTGGTCAATGGATTGTGAAGAATGAAATACAGTTGTTAAGGCTGTTTTTTACAAACTTTATATTAATTTTTATTAACATGATTTCTTGAACCTCTTTTATTTTATATGGACAGATGATGAAATTTCATTCATTTAAAAGTACAAATTTCAAGTTTACTTGATAGAATGTAATGTTTTTATTGGAATACATAGCGCAGAAAATCTTATTAATTCATCTTTGATGTTTTACTGTTGACGTCTTTCGTAGTTTTATTTGAGGACATAGTTTACCGAGAATATCAAAAATAGATAATAGAGTAAATCAGATTTTATTTGACACTTTAATGACAGAATAAAAAAAATTAATTTATGATCACGTGTGATAAAACTCATAAATAATACTACATTCCTACAATAAAATTTCATTGTATAATCCTGTGACTTCGCAAGATGACTATACAATTTTTTGCGTTTTCGAGAAATCGACGTTTTAATGCTTAAACAAGCATCTGGGATGGAAGGAAACGAGTTGAAATCTAACACTTAGCCAATTCATTACGGCACTAAATACGAATATAATCATGATGGCCATAATTTTGAGATGTACTCTTTTCGCTATAAATTAGTAAAATGTCCAATTGCTTGAAAAGCTTGGGAACTGGATCAGGAGTGGACTTATCCTCTCTTATAGTTTAATTATTAATTCCATATATATAATAACAAAAATAATTTCAAAATTATATATTACTATCAAGAAATATATTTTATTTTATAATCTTTCTATTATTTCACATTAATCGATTTATATCGTATTATATCTATGGTTTTTCGATATACCTATAAAAGTCTATTTTTCATAATTTGAATGTAAGTTAATTAAGTCTTAAAATTATATTTATTTAAACGCTAATGGACTTATCCAAAAGCTTGAATAGTGATGATTAAAAATGAGCTTTTCGGTAACTATGATTCTTTATGGATAAGAGTTCCTACTCCAAATACGTCGCGCGATCGGTTTTGAAAAAAAATGGACTTGATCACTTATCTTGCAAAGCCACAGATTAAAATTGATGAGATTAGTTTCATGCGCTCATAAATTAATTTGTAATTACAAAGATTTGTTACAAAAGCATATTTAAAATTGTTGAAAATGCATTAAGGTAACCTATGCCCTTAAAACTGTTCCACGTCGGATCGCCAAGATTACCTACTTCAAAAAATTTTTAAAAAAAATATTAGTCCATTTATTGATTGCAACTTATTTTCGCGGGCTCGGATGCATTTCACAATCTTCAAAAATAAACAACTTATTTCCATTTTCAAAATCGAGCCGGTCGAATCAATAAAATCAACGGAGCCATAAATTTTTGCCTATAAATACATATTCCGGCTTGCAAAATAAATTCCATCCCCCGATCGAAAGGATCCTCTCAATGCAAAAGAAATCCGCGCCCCTAAAAAAAGACCAGCAGCTGTTTTCGAATTTTCGCGAACTCCCGCGCACAAAGGAAAATCTTGGAGCTCGATCCGACGCGCGAATCACGCATATATAGCGATAACGATCCGGCGCTTTCGGAAATTAGCGTGGCCGTTACGATAAATCAGGCGGCTGCATTAAGATTATGAAAATATTTACATCGCGCGCGCGCGCGCGCTCGCGTGCTGCTTGTATATATATGCACGCAAGCTCTCAGGGCGCGCGCGCACGCGTCATAAGCTCGAGCTTTTATTTATCGATTAGAGGCGAGCTCGCGGTGTCAACGGCCAGTTGCGAACCTTGTGTGTGCAGCGGCCGATTAGCCCTCTCCTCTTTCCTTTCCTCTTCTGCAATTGCGCTTCTGTTCCTGCGCGCTTTGTTGTCCTTTGATTCCACCTCGCTGCCGAGGCCCCATTCAGCAGACGACGACAAAGAGGAAGATCTAACTTGCGACTCGTTGTATTGTGTATGCTCTTACCATTTGTGAATAAAGGACTTTTTTTTCATGTCTATGCTGTTTTTGATTTCGATGACCTTGGCGAAGAAAGTGGTGCGATCGGGTTGGGATCGGTGATGGTAAAAGTTACAATTTTTGTAAATTTTAGTTTTGGATTAAGCGGTGAGATTGACAGTCGAGGATCGCATAATCGCTGATGAATAATTAAGCAGTTAATTTAAGGTACATAATACGATGTGTGCGACTTTAAAGCTGCCAACTCAAACATATGCGGTAATTCAAACCATTTAAATGTGAAAGTTCGTGTAAGCAACAGTTCATGAACTGCCGAGGCCACAGTAATGTTTTGAATACATTCAACAAAAATATACCAAAACACAATTTCAGCAACATTTCCCAATTAATAAAAACACCCATTTACGTCCTCCCCAGCCCACTCAAAGCAGCATCCTCACTCATCAAAAAACTTACAAGCCCAACCCAAATGTAAAGAAGAATCTTGTTCGAATCTCAATCAATCTCTCCCCTAATAAATTACATCAGACCAACACGATACAAGTCGAACTCTGAAAATAAAACTGAATTAATTATAAACTCGCACCTATCTTTCGAAAGCGCGCGCACGCGCGACGGCCACGCGCTGCTGCTTTTCTTTCGCTCGAAAGGTCAGTCCGGCGAAAAAGACTAGGAGGAAAGTCAGGCTCGTTGCGGCGATTCGAAATTGGCATGTGCGATCGACAGCTGCCGATCTGGACTTATTTTCGGCTCGCAGCTACGTAGGCGTGCGGTGGCGGCGTTTGGGAGAGCCGGCATAATTTTCCCGCCGGCGTATAACGCTGCAGCTCGCACCGTTGGGAAAGTGATGATTGATTTTGAGCTCTGATAGCTTGAGAGGTGAGCTGGATTTTGCGGGATCAGGGAGATGGGTTTTGATGATTGTCGAGAGCAGCGATACGGCTTTGGCGTTGTTTATTTCGGGGCTTTGTTTATTTTTGCTCATCAGCGTTAATTGATCTATGACAGGTGATAAAAGATATTGTAGTTGAGGCATCGCTATTTTTGGCCTGGCTTAAAAATACGGGTTGAGTGCGTTCATTTTTTTGAAAAACTTTGCTGCTCAGGCTGAACGAGTTCGTTAGTCCGAGCATTTTGTATTACAATTTTTAATGATTCACAATGGTTCGATGATGTATTCTTTACTTTTCTGAAAAATCAACAAATATTAACAAGTTAGAACAAAAAATTTAATAAACATAGTAATTTTTTTAATAAAATGTTCGTAAACAAATTTCTATAATTTTCAAAGATTTGTATCTGTTCTTTTCAAATTTCAAGTTTTATAGGTTTAAGACGTCAAAGATTGTCTTCACACACATCTTCTATTTCCCGGCTTCCCATAAATTCAGTCAGCTTTTCATGGTGCCATAATAAACTGTAGTTTTGATATCGACAGCTTGAGCACTTAAAGCCGATCTAATAATGGAACTTTGGAGGGACCACCGGGGCTAGACTTTGTCACGTGGGTATAATGTCGCTGAATTTCGGTTTTCCTGACATCATCACGCATCTTTCATCGTAAATTTTGGTTACGCCGGAATCATGGAAAATGTAAAAATACACGTGACTATACTGCGATTTTTTACGATCTTTCGCGTAATAAAAAAAAATTACGTTCGCTAGTATAATTGGAAAGTCTCTGCGCAACGCCAGACTGAAAATGTAGACGCTTGATTTATAATCGTCTGATGGAAGGCTGAGTAATACACTGTAGTCTATTTTAACTGAAATCAGAAGTTATAAAAATCATCTTAGTCAATTAAACGCTGATGATTCTTTACGTCGCTCTGCTAATTCTTCATCTTGTTATTCATCCTGCGAATATGTACGAGAGCACGCTTTATTCTTGTTATATTTTGAACACTATGTTTAAATTCTTAACTGATTTTGTAATATTAAAATTTAATTGACCGCATTTATTTCTCGAAAGAATAAGATATCCGTTATTTGATTAATAAAATTGCTGGTGTAGAATACACTGTTTACAAAACTATGTAAATTTTGCAACTTGTTTTTCTAAGTTATTAATTAGTGTATTATTAATATTACTATTACATTTAAACGTTTAAAAGCATCATAATGTATTTTATTAATTCAGAATTCAAGAGTGTTAGTTTATACAAACGTTTTTTTGTTACGAATTTCATTGTACTAAAACTATTATGTTAAATAATTCCATCTAATTCCGATAAAGCGCATAGTTTAATACTTGCGAAACTTTTATTTCTTTTCTGAAAACTACAGTGCATTTGGGAATCGTGATTTTGATTAATTCAAACAAAAGAATTTTCAAAGCATGATAAAAGAGACAAACGTTTCATAAACACCTTTATTCATAATACATATTGATAAAACTAAATCCACAATGAGCTTTCTCTCCAATCCAGTTAAATCCAGCCTCCGAATCGCCTGCAACTTCCGGTCACCGCGAGCGCTCGAGCAGACAGCTCGCCTCCAGCTGCATCCACCTTATCCAGCCGAAAAAAGCATTCTCCTTGAAAGAAGCCGTTCCCCGAATCAAGCTCTCGATATCTCTCGAGTGCCCCGTACATTCGGTACACGCACGAGTTGAAAAAGCTCGCACGCGCACAAAAGGGATAGAGAGCGTATAGCGACGGAAATACAAATCGAAATGGTCGGGTGCGCGCGCGCGCGCGCGGGCGGGTATCGCTTTCGATGGCCCGATGCCAAGGGCCGAAAGCTCGCAAGCTCTCGCACGACTGCGTTATAATGAGTCACACGCCAGCGCAGCTCGCGAGCTTCGGTTTAATCACGCGGCAGCTCTGCCAGTTAGCAAATCGCTCCCGCTACTCATGCTGATCGTGAAAAATTGGGTTTCATACTCTGTGACTATGCTGGGCTTGTAGGGATTTCGGAGGGCAGTGGTTCTTAGCGTGTTGGCTTCGGTTGGAGAGTGCGAAGCCTCGTTGAGCGGATCTGCTCGATTTGTTGGAGCTATTGGGGATTTAATTGCTGGGAGGCGTCAATATGCTGAGGATGGATGACAGGACTTGTTGAAAAAACAGTTTTGTTCGAGGAATCACTTGATAATCGCGTGATGGGTTATGAAACGAACGATCGCGTACATAAACTTCAGAGAATTTTAATTGAGCTATTTGATTTTTTTCTGCTTTTTTTTTTAATTTTCTTCGATGAATTGTGCGTAGAAGAAGATTCTAAAACCATTTTTTAAAATTAACTTGACTCTGATAAATTTTTAAACATAGGTATAAAAGAATTGTTTCTTTTCTTTATATTGATTACCGTAGTTAAAATCTACTGAAATCCAGTTTCTATTCAGAACCGTACTGAATACCGAAAATTTTGATGATCAGCCTTGTAGAATCCAAAATTTTTGAACAGCTTTTCATTGACGTTGCTTTGGTAGGTGACTTATATGCAGCGCATCCTCCTGGATTTTGGGTTATGCTTGCTTTTGCGTACAAAAACAAATAGTCCAGCCTGGCCGCAGGCTGTGCAACGAAGCTGCTGCACGATAAACATTTTTTGGTTAAATAATTTTGTAAAAAGATTTATCGTAACAATATTGACCGTGCCTTATTGAATAATAAATAATAAAAACGTATTTAGGTGGCAGGAGTCAGTAAATAAATATTGAATTAGTTAAATATACTATTGATATTTTAGGTGTACGTAAAATAAAAGTAATTAATGTATTTTTAGACTTTTCTTCATGATTGTTTCAGTTATAACATAATATTTTTTATTTTGCAGAAAAATCAATATAGGATATATATAAAAAAAATCAACCACTATTCTAATTTATTGTTTAATGATATATAATAAAAAATCCATATTTGTTAGAAATAGTCTACATTAAAACGTTCAATGGTAACAGTTTATCGTTTTCATTTACAATAACTGTAATTGTTTACAATCAAAGAATACTACGTAAAAAATAAATAAATATGGAGTGCGCGCAATAAGTTTGAAGAGATCAAAGCGAATTTTTCAGTCTCAAATAATTTTGCGCAATGTAAATAAAAGTTTTCAGACAGCTGAATGCGCTTGCCTCCCCCGCTGATACTATGAAAACTAAAATGCTTTGAGTAATTTACGAGTATTTATATTTAAAAGCTACCAATTTTAGTGGATTGCTCATCTGCGGGGTATAGTTCCTTGCTTTATTGTCTGCTGTAATAGTCTTAAACGCGATATAAAAGTTAAAATTTTGAATATACGAGAGCAGCGTCTGGAGGTCAGAAAAAGTTACCAATATTTATAAAACAACGATGCAAACGTTTCATTCAATCCTCCTTCTCCAACAATCAATGAAACCTCAACATTTCACACAGCTCCCTAACCACTCCTCAAATCAATAAAACCCACCAAATATTCCAACCAACCAACGATCAATCCACAACCCTAAGAGGAACCGCTCAACCTCGAGCAGATCTGAAGCCGGCCAGCTCCGGCGCGTCAAATAATTTTGAGACTAGCCGCGAGAGCAGTGACGTACGTCCGGCCATTCGTCGCACGGCTAGCGCTTATAATTTACGAGGCGATCGTCGTCGCCAAGTTTGCTCCTTTCGCGTAAAAATTCGGCTGCGCGCTTTCGTCGCCGGTTTATAACTTTCGCGCGGCCGCTAGCTGCGGGGGAGGCAAAGTCAAGAGCAGCTGCTATTCTGCGAGCGTAGGCCCTGCGAAATTTTGAAATCGCACGGCTTAACGCTCTCTCGCGGAAGTATTATTTATTTACTGCTGCTTGGCCGGATTGATAATGGGCTGATTGTTTTTTTTTCGGTCTGGTTAGGTTCGCTGTGGTGATAGCGTAATCGATTATTTTGGGTGCAGCATGTGTCCTTGAGTCGATCGATTGTTTTTGGAGCTTGGGGGATTGGTTTGGTGTCGGTCAGTTTTTGTACACTTTGGAGAGTACGGTTTCTTTTCGTTAAAACTATTTTGATGAGTTTAAGGGGATACAACTTTTTCTTTTATTAGAAAAACTGTAAACTATTGCCGAGTATTAATATTTAAAATTTAGATAGTTCCTTTTTCAAGACAATGTAAAAATTAATTTTTTTTTTTTTTTTTTTTTTTGAACCAACAAAATATTTCATTCTTTATTCTAAAAAGATAGTATCGAAATCATAGTTTTTAAGATAAACTTCATACGAACTGATTTATTTCGTATTATAATTATTATGTAAAGAACCAAGTGCATCAGATTAAACAATTTTTTCAAAAATGGATTAACATTTCAATCACGAACAATAAAAAGGAACCTCGCAATAAAATCGCCATCCAAGCTCGATCTAAATTCCGCCTTAATCCTAACCCGTAAATAAATTCACCTTGCAGCGAAAATCGCGAAATAAACCGCAATTACAGGCTCGTTAACTCAAAACGAAATGAAAGAGAAAGAGTGAGAGAAAGATAGAGAGAGAGAGAGAGAGAGGCGCGAAAGCGAGCGTATAATGAAGATTAACGGCAGAGCATTTTGTAGGTGCGGACGTTAACTGCGCCGCTGTCGTAAAATAATTTTCCAAGGGCCCGAGCCCGATGACTCTCACCGGAAAAATGGCGGAAGTAAGAACGAAATTACCCGGGTTATGCGACCTAATTATCCGTGGGTGTTCCAATTATGTCAATTATCGCGCCTCGCTTTTTTCGAGCCCGATGAGCCACACGCGCGCGCTACGCACTTTTTAACGACTTAAGCCAGATAAATCGGACGGGCTTGAGAATTTTAAGGTTTAATTACCCTGATGTATGGAGATTTATGCGCTGGGCGGGCTTCTTGTTGTCGGGCGGGTTTTTTCTTCTTTATTTACAAACAACTAAATGACAGGTCTTAAAGTGGAGCTTATTATTCGAGGCTATTATTAGATTTTCATTGAATCTCTCGATTCATTTCAATGCGACGGGAACGTACGTTGCATTGAAAAATTTGAGATATTTCAAAAATTTAAGAATAGACGTTAAGATCCGCTTTTATAAATAACTGCATCAGTTTTCTTCTTCATAAATACCTTCGCTTTTGCTCTATCTACATTTGTAAAGACGACTTTCACTTATACCTCTGAACGCAAGACGTCATTTTTCTCAGCATTTCATAATAAACGTACATCTGCTTGATCACGTGCGCCCGTTTAGTCCGCATCACTCACATTATATCAAAGAACTCTTTAAAAGCGAGTAAAAAGAACCGATCCACAAAAGCAGCTCAGTCATCCCGTAAACATTTCATTCTTCAAAATATCCGCAGCATACCGCCCAAAAGAACAATCCGAAAAGTCAACTATTCGACGCGAGCTACTAGTCTATATAGCCGAGTACAGGAAATGCCGGGATCGTAGCGATGCGAATCCATAAGCGCAACTCTTTTCCAAGCGTCGAAGCTTCAGTGCGGCTCTGGCATCCGCGCCACGGTCGCGTAATCCATAAATAACAGCTAGCACTCTCTCTTGCAGCCGTCGCCGTGTATTCGCTCAACCATCATCGTCATCATCATCATTATTATTATATCGCCGCGGGGATAAAGAAAAGACGCGGCGCACGCGACCGGAGCGAGTCATGTGGATTCTTACGTTAATTCTTTTGTCTTGCGGTTCAACTGGTCCTTTTGCGAATTGCGAATGGTTTAGTTTAATTTGTAGTTTTAGAATTGAATTTTTTGACTCGGGGTGATGTAGATTGATGGTAATTTGAAAAGTATTGTACAATTTGAGAAATAGATGCGCTTCAAATTGGCTGGATTCAATAATAATTTAGGTAAACATTTACTTAGTACCAATTAAATCCTGCGATGTTTATCTAAGCAAGGAAAATCATATTTGACGTATGCTCATCTTGTGTAACAGTAACGTATATATTTTCATTCAAAACAGAAAGGTCCGCTGTAAGATTTACGCAAGCCGATCGCGTTGAGACGGAGCAAAAATGATTTTTATATTAATTTTAACTTGAAATAAATTTTTCTTTGAACCAACTTATCTGTTTTGTTTAGACATCAAAACTATTGATCTTTATTACCAGAACTTTTCTCAATGTTTAAGCAACATCTGAAACAAGATAAGACTACTAGCTAAATTTTGCCAATGATCAAAACAGTATTCATAAATCGTCAAATACAAATAGTGTCGCTGTATTGTACCTGAAAAGAAACTCGAATAGTTGTGTTACTTGCGACAAGTTATTTTCCACGTCCCTCTGGCATTGACGAATATAGTTATGAACGAATTCAAGTAAAATTAAAGCGAAGTCAAATCTTTGCATTTACTTACACGTGCGGCCGATCGCGCCGCTGTGTTATTAGGTCGACATTATTTATCGGCAATTTCCTGTAATTGACGCGCTGAAAAACATGTCGATTTTAACGAAAAGCAATTCTCCACTCGGGGGTACATTGTAAACTTTCTTGTATATTTTCTTGATCTATTTTTATATAGAATTTGTATTGAACTCTTTTTTTTTATTTCTATTTACAAAAGCCCATTTATTTTTCGCCTTTTTGCAATAATTTAACGAAATTCCAGACTATTATTTTAAAATTTTTTATTTTACTTACAATTGTTTGATACTGATATTTAAAAATCTTTAAGAGTTTGAAATATTTTGTACTTGTTGCTTTTTACGGTATTGATATTTACAATTTGTTTCAATGTATAATACCTATAAAAACAATCCAACCGTGAATTATTCACATCGTAATGGATCTCATCACCCATAATAAAATTTTAACCCATAGAAATTAAAAAATCATCATAGTATACTTTCGTCGAAAGGCCAAAGGCCTTGGGGGCGTCTCTAGCTCCTCAACAGCTGGCAAATCGCGTGCGAGCCGTTCCGCGTGTTTATATCCGCGCGATTGACGTATCGGACGGCCGGATCGGAAATCTCTCGATGCATGCGCGCGGATTTTCGAGGTAATTAACGCGCGGGGGGTGCCGGCCCTCTCTAATCAGAGCTTTTTTAATGATTTTATTAATAGGAGGGTATATATTGTTGATTTGCGTGGGCGCGCCGCTGGTGAGCTTTTATTTTTGGACAGAAGTGGTTTTCGGAAAAATAAAATAAATAGGGAGTTTTGAAATATTGATTTTCGATCGGGTTTATTGATCTTTTATTGGTCTTTTATTAGTCCGAGCTTAAATCTGTCGTCTGAGCTTTTTCAATCTGAAGAATAACGAGACCATGGTGATCTTTTGTTCAAAAATAATTGTACGTTTGAGTACGTTATATACTGGGCTTGCTCTTTGGGAGAGAAGAAGAAAATACGTCCGCATTAAATTTGAAAACGAGTGAACGTTGCCATCTAGCGATCGAGTCTAAAATGTCTGAAATACGTGCCTCGTCGGTCAGTATACGCCAGAGCGTATAAATAATATAACTTAATGAACTTTTAGCTTCAATATTTATTTAATGTATATATAATGCGAGAAACAAATAGGTCAATAACCTTGATGTAGGTAAAATGTAAATAAATTGAGAATGTTTATGAAAGTTAAAAAAAAGATAAAATGAGAATAGAAAAAGGCTATTTATATATTTTTTTCTCTCAGTTAGTAGAAATAGATGGTTCATATCAGACACTTAACAGAAGTTCATAAATTTTGTCAAATAATCGTTTTACATAGATTATCGAGAAATTATCTTGAACTTATCAGGAAGAATCATCTTCAAAATATATTCTTTATAACAATAATTTAATTTAAATAATTATCATAAATAAGACTCATTCAATTTACGTATTAATAATTATGAAAAATTAAAAAGAATCAACAACAAAATTCTTTCTTTTCTTATTTCTTCGGCTTAGTATTTTCGCCAATAATAATTCTTAAATTCTCCGCACTTTAAATATCCCTCCTTTTACTTCCAAGATAAACCCATCCAACCTCTTACCATCCAGCCTCGGCTTACCCTCCAAAAAAGCTCCAGCTCATCCACTCAGCCGCTAACATCGCTCTCTTCCCAATTCTCGGAGCTTGCAAGCTCCGGCCATCAGCTGGCGCCTCCTTGGCTCAGCTCGGGGACTCCCTGAAGCTCCCAGCGCTCTAGGAAGAGCAGAGAGCGGCAGCAACGCGCGAGCCAGGAAACGAGCGACGTTGGAAACCCGCGCTTTTCCGGAGAGTGAGAGAGAGAGAGAGAGAGAGAGAGAGAGAGAGAGAGAAAGAGACGCCGCCGCCGCGCCGACCTTGCAGTGTATTTTTGACCGCGCCTAATAATAATTCGCGCATTTTATAACGGCCGAACTCACGCACACACGGCGGAGCTTTGGGTTTCTCGCTTTTATATCGGCTGCAGCAGCTGCGCAGCCAATGTCGAAGCGACTAGACTTCTCGATCCTCGCTCCCCCGTGCTCTCTCTCTTTGTGTCTCTCCCGATTTTTACTTTTCCTTTTTTCTTTCTTTCTGCTCTATGCGCGACACGCGTTGTTTGTCTTTTCTCTTTCTCTCGGGCCGCGAGCTTCTTTTTTACGTGCGCGCGGCTGCGTTATTTTTGTTTTCGATAGAGTCCGCTTGTATGGAAAAGTTCGGAATTTATCGGCACGTTTGTTTTAGTTAAAAAGCTATATTGTCTATCAGCAGCGACTAGTGCTGGATAAATATTTTATCGAGGTGAGCTGTATAAACTGATGTTTCCTGACAGGTCTATTACTTTTTTATACAGCGTGCAAGCACTAGGAATTGATTGGAGATTGGTATTTTAATAAAAACTCGTGTTATTATGATTGAAGAAACAATAATAATACGTGCAATTATAGAATAATATTTTTCTTTAAATTGTTGAGATGGTAATCAATCTTATTGATATGATGTGGAAGCTTGGGATGTTTAAAAAAAGGTTCTCGAATACTAAACAAAAACAGAAAAAGTAGGACAGCACCTTAAAGAGATGGTCATCAACGATCGTTTTCCGGTTTTATGCGGATTTTACTCGTGGTTTTTTTCCTGACCTTTAACCGAGCCACAAACAACTTTCCTAACGAGAATATGCCTGGCATTTTAATTATTGTTAAATCTAGTACTACTATTAGACTTTGCTTAATTAATCATTGACCTTAATTTATCAATTAGTCATCAGGGTAAATATTCTCAGTCATAAATAATCTCAACTTTCGCATTCTTAAAGCCGTCCAACAAACAAATAAAACATTAAAAAGCACTTTAAAATCGTATGCCCAAAACATCTTTATCCACGAAACTATAAAAAATTCAAACTCAATCCCCAATCAGCAGACAGCTTCAACCCACTCGATTAATCCCCTTTACTCCCCGCGTCAGCATCTCTCACCATATCCCCCCACGTATACCAGAAAATTCGAAAGCATTGACAAAAGCGAGGTTCGTTCGCGCGCGCGGGCGCGTGTGAACGTCCGAGACGGTGCTGCTGGTGTATACGCGAGAGCTTGCGAACGATAGCGATCATGTGAGAGCTCTGGCTTAGCCGCAGCCGCCGGTGTGGGGCGTGCGGAGGGGGGGGGGCCGAAATTAACGCTGCGGTATTTCTGGCTCGATTGTCCGGCGAAAAATAGATACGTTTGGCCGAGCGGATTAAAAGACGCGGGCTCGCTCGTTTCGCCCTGTCGTCGGTGTGGACGTGTCTCTGTGTGCGTCTGGGTACGCGTAAGTCTGCGCGGCTACGTTTTGCAATATGCTTTTACTACTACTACGTGGGCTAGTGGATTTTTTTTATTCGCTTTTTAATGATGTGTTTTCGATTTAGGCTTTGGTTGGAGTAGAAAGTCGATAAGTAGTAACAGATTGCACAGACAGACTGTCTTGTTCTGTTATGCTCCTTATACGTATTCATGTAAACCTATATACTCAACAAATTGTCTTTTTCTAAATATTACTATTTATTTTACAGTAAACACTATTCGACGTAAATTAACAATTTCGTTTACTTCCTACATTTTCATAAGTTAATTCTTAAACCGAGAATGACGAAACTGAATCAATTGTCTTTTTACCTAAAGTCCTTCAGCCTCCTCGTATCTAACAAACACTGTTAAATCTAGCTGAAATTTAACTTTTTATTCATTATACCTTCAGTTGAAATTAATTTGAATCTCGTTGTAGAGAATATAAATTTTTTTCCAGAGTGCTTTGTAATTTGGTTCGACGTGCGTTGCTTTTTCGTTTATTTGAATGAAAAAACAGGCGCCTTTATCGTGCGCCTCTGTGCCTCAAAGCGAAAATGCCTGTATGCTAATTTTACGCGCCACGTTTACGAAAGATATTGAATTAAAAACAAAGCCTTTTTCTGTTTATGTATGGGTATGGGTTTTACGATTAGTTTAACTGCTGGATTTTGGATTTCACATTTTGCAGTGAAAATTTAATAAAATTCATTTTTACAGATGTATCGTTTTGAATTAGCGTTAAAATATTGCAAAAGTCAAAGAATGAATACGTTATCAAATTTGTGCTTTCAGTTTCAATTAACGATTAAAAAAGTATGTATATGATGTATGATTTTGATCAAACATTAAAATACATTTCGGATATTACGAGATTACTCAAATAACTATGATCCCTAAACAATACTCCTTGCTAAACCTCCCCTCGACATCGGCAAAACCTAGACTCCCACCCATATTAATCACAAGGACTCTAAGCACTTTCTTAATTCAATCGAAATCCGGTAATAGAATTCCAAATCTCGCGGCATCCCTCATACAAGAAATAACAAATTGTAGAAAAACGAGGGGACAAACGAAAGCCCCGTAAAAAATGAATGCGCGATTGCGCGTGTCTAGCCACTCGTTGGTATTCCAGCGGGACTCGCATCAATCTTCCAGCTGCGGCGCGCATAAACGTCGCTTTCTGATCTGCCTGTCCGTCCTGCGCGAACTATTGCGTATGCATCGCCTCGCTCGTTTTATCATTTAACTACAAGATTTGTGCCCTCCCCACGACGTGAGCTTTTACCTTTCGCGATTACGCGATGCTCGCCGACGCTGATAGATGGCCCGGACAAATGATTTCGGCTTTTGTTTTTGTTTTGCTTTTTTCTTTTTTGTTTACGGAAAATGCGGGCTCTTGGAATATTGATGTTTGTGCAGTTTTAAAAACGTCGGATGAATAAGCGTCCGCTATAAAAGCATTCTAATTGAAAGCTCGTTCTTTGAAATTACACCATCTGCTAATTGCAAGTCATCAATTTTCTTGTCAATTCTTACAGTTCAGAGAGCTACGTAACGTAGCGCATAATCCCGCAGAAATCAAATCACCATCACACTCCCAAGCGCCCCACATGAAAAACACTTGGCGCCGCATCCGAAAGTCCGAGGAACTTTATCGCGACACGTGTAAGGTCGAAACAATGCCCCCAGCCTCTCGGCCCCCTCAATTATTCCGGCGCGCCTCCGCTCTCGGATTAAACGCTCGCGTCGTCTCCATTTTGCGAGCTGCTACACAGCTGTGCTGCCTCTCTCTCTCTCTCCTCCTCGTTGTTATTCAATTCCGAGAAGCCGCGCCAGGGCGAAGCTGCCCCGTGGGCGGCCCGAGACTTATCCAATTTTCTCTGTATAGCGGAGCCAGGTGTTTTCGTCTGTCACCCTTTGTTTGCGAGGCTCGAACGGGTTCAATACTGACTGACAAGAGGCTGCCTGTAAGCAGAAGCTATGCGATGGGATCGCGTTGCTTTGACGTTTTCTCTTTCGCTTCGAGCGGAGTTAATTTATGCAGTGAAAGAAAAAAGTCTGTATATAAAGTTTCTCGTATATACTTACGTAAGCGCGAGCTTACGGTTTAAGTGAGCCGATGGAAAAGGTAACAATCACGTACCCTTGATTTCCAAGTAAGACTGGCAAAACATTTGGATCTTTGAAATCATTAAGCGATCGAAGAAAACACGCGCGCGCGCGCCTCGGAATTGCCGCTGAAACGCACGCGGCCGCCTGCGCGCGCGAGAGAGCGGATCTATTTTCATTCGAGTAGCCCTCATCGCCGTATCTCAGGAAAGAACTTGATGCTCTTTCGACGCTGCTTCAATACACACGCAAGCACTTTCCTACTATAATGTTTCAGGCGCAAATTACTTGTAAATATATCACTATTTTTAGCACTCTATGGCTTTCTCTTCATCGACCCTCCCTACTTCTCATCTATCTTGTAATACTTTCATGCACTAGTCCTATTATTCTTTTCTAATAGAGTATATAGTAGAAATGAAATCTATTTTCCCGTTAGTAGCCCCGTTAACGACAATATTTTCCAGTCTCAAACAATGATAAATATTTACTCGAAGATCATCGCTAGTCAGCCAGACGAAGCAATAAAACAAAGCCGCACAGCCGAAAAGACAGCTATATAGTCCCAAGAAAAGTCAAGCCAGTCAGGAGCTTGCGAAAAACAGGCCAGCTTAATCCCGTAGTGCTCGCAAAGCTCCAGGAATCCACCTGTTATAAAGCTCGCTCGATCGGTCAAAGGGGCTTTGCCTCTTAGGCCGGAACGCCAAGCGGCAAACCGAACGGAAATCCGCGCGAAAGCGGTACAAATCGCGACATCCAATTTCCATTTTATTATCCGTCGCGCCGCAAGCTCCACGGCTCTGACCCACAGAGGCGGGTCGATAAAAGATTAACGACTGCCGAGGATTAGTCGCGCGGCCGCTTGATGTGTTTTAAGTGGAAATATCGCGCTACGTGCTTTTTCTCGCGAGGGTGTGGATGGTTTTTTTTAGGTTTTAGAGGGGAAAATACGTTTGGCGATGATCCCGCGTTTAGAGGCTGGTGATGCGGGAAAATTTGTTGATATTTGATGGTTCTGTTGGAATGATTTTAAGTTTTCTCGGAATCATTGCATAGAGGATTTTGTTTTTAGGTATCAATGAACGTATTCAATTTATGTTGCACGAGAATTAATAACGTATTTCGGAAAATCTATATTGGGAAATTTGAAGAAACCTTTTAAATATTTGATTGATTAATTTGCAAACATTGTTATTTTATTTTGTAAAACAACAATGAAGCGCAACAATAATTAAATTGATTTTATTAGAGTCAATTCAAAGTTCCGGGAGCTTAAAAGTTTTGAGTGAAAAATTGTTCGATTTTTCATACGCCGACGCAGTGCTCAGATATAAATCTGCCTAACTTCCATCAATTTCCTCCCGGGCAGCGCATCAGAATTGTCGCATTTGTAAAAATCAAAAACTTGCTCAAGCTCGTAGGCGGATTTACATCCGTTGCGACGCTGAAAAAGACGACTACGCTTCCTGCTTTTGCGTCAGACTTGCAAGTATCTTTTGCCATGATAAGACGAGTTTTGCTGCAGGCACACCGCTTCTGTTTTCTTGCAGTCACTTTGCCTTTTTTCTCTGAGGTTTTGTGCTTTTTTGGCGAATTGAAATACGCGGTGTATAAAAGAAAATCTGGTTCTATTCGTATAGTTGACAGCTCGAGCCTTTGTTGCGCACTGGATATGATAAAAGCATCATCTCCCATAAAAGTAGCGAAGGTCATTTATACATAAAAGAAGGGAAGAACATTAAAATTCGCCTGTAAGTAGACCCTTGCTATATGAAAAATTTCGTTTTAGTAAGGTTTATTAGTTTTAATTTAAATGTACACGTTAAAATTTTTGTAGTAAATTTATGAAATTTATTAATTAATTTTTTCTAGCAAAAAAATTGTTTACTATAGGTTCTGTTATAGTAGTAATTATCTAAAACTAGTTAGAATAAATCCTTTTATGTAATGTAACGTGACATTAAGCTCGGCGATCAACAGCTGTAAAAGTTGCAATTTTGTAGTTAGAGGTCGTCGCAGCGATGACTGCAAAATTAGTTGGACAATTGCCAGCTGTCTACTATAATGATTCTTATGTTTTTGTTTATAAAAGTATATAGACAATTGATACCATTTGCTGAAAGCCAATAAAGTTAATGTTAAATTCTCGGTTTCCGCAAGTCTGTAAAGTAAGTTTTTAAATAAGAAAAGGTGAATCATGCTTATTTTTAAAATTATGCATGCTTTCTTACTGATTAATATTAAAAGGGATAATCTTCAGTTTCAAGGATGCGACTCTTACGTCATAAAATGAAATGCGATGACTTTATGTCTGACTACACGTGCTTACTTCTACTTTGCCTATATTAGTATATCATTTTTTATCTTAAATTATATTTTTGCTTTAGTTTTAACAATATTTGTGAAATAATAGTAACTTCAAAAATTACGAAAATTTATTTAATGTCAGCGGTTATTAAACGAACTGGTACATTAAATATAAGTGGAACTTTAGATAAGCTATCCCTAGTATCACTGTATTTTCAGTATTGAGAGTCATAATCGAAATCCTGGCCGGGATTATAGGTGAAATTGAATCTTCTCTACAGGTTAAAATAACTTTAATAACTTGAATATTGTTCATTTAATTATTATTTTATTTTTATCAGCCTAATAGATGTATTTTTGTTAAATAGTTTTATTTGTTATATAGAATTTTTTAAATAATTTATTATATCATAAACTGCGCACAATGACAGTTATATTCAAATATTCAATTTCAAAAGCTGATTTTTTATTCTTAACTTGATTGCAAAACGCGAGTAGTTATGAAATAAACAATTAAATATCGAAAATTTCATTTCGCAAAAGTAAAAAATAATTAAAAATTTCCACACAAAAAGCTGTATTCTCAAAGCAGAGCCAATCTCAAAGCCAAGCATCCAAGCCATCTCCTCCCAGCTCATCACGGAAAAAGAAGCGCTGCAAGAGAGCTGCGCGTGGGCGCTTATTTCGTTCGCTTCTCACCGATTAATCAGTCGTCGCTCGCGCGAAAAAATAATAAAGAAAACGAAACTCGCGCCGCGATTACACGCTGCTAACTCGCCGCTGATTTATAATTGCCCGCCGCCAAGTGGAGCGCGCGCGCGCGCGCACGCCGAAGTAAACCTCGACTTTTCTTATAGCAACCCGGACTTTTTACAAATAAGCTAGCGAATTGAGCTTTATGGCTATGACGTAATAGAGGAGCCTGATGGAATGCAAGCTTTCCTGGAGGTACTTTCGATGTTGATGTTGTTCTTAAAGTTTTTTTTGAAAATCGCGTATTATGCCGCGCGCGCGCGCGCGCCCGCGTATCTTGCCAATCAATATGTTTACGAAAGCGCTTTTGACAAGCGGGCTAGAAATAAATAAGGATGTTTTCAAGCTCCGAAGTTCAAAGTGACGCAGTATATAACCGCAACTTCCCGTCCAGAAAGATTGTAAAAATTAATCAAAGCAAGCAAGCGTATGTGTATTTTACATTTATAATTTTTTTGATAAATCAACTAAATTATTGCTTCGAATTTACAACGCATCCAAGATATTAATAGCCACGTCAATGCGATCGTTCCGAGAAAATCCACAGGCATAATTCAAAGGCAAGATTGAAAATAAAAAATCTACCGGCATCCTGAAAAGCTCGAGCATCTCCCGATCCCAGCTCCACCCTCAGCCAGGCCAGCTCTGATCAGCGATGCAACGATAACATCGTTTAAATTCCTCGGAGCAGTCGAGCGAAAGAGAAAGCCAGCAGGGCAAAGAATCCGAGGAGGAGGAGGAGAAAACGAGCGACGCGCAGAATGAAATCTCGAAATAGGTAGTAGCGCGAGTGAGCGAGCGAGCGCGGATGAAGGAAATACTTATCCCTGGGGATGTTGGGCAATCCCGCCAGCTCGCGCCGAACGATCTGACGTCAGGCAAAAGCTTGTTCGCTTTCTTCTTTCCGCCGCCCCCCTTCGCGCACCGCAGCTCGCTCCTCATCCGTCTTTCCGCTCTCGATTTGCGCTCTTTATTAACTGACGGAGCCGAGGGCCGAGCTTGCCACGGACTATCGATGCCTATTTGTTTTTCGGCTTTTGCTTTCTAGAGGATGTTGGGGGGTAGCTGCTGGCTGTGTTGTCGTTTTGTTTGTGGGTAGGCTCAATTTTAAAGGGGCTGGGAGGTGGAAGATTGATTTTTTGGTCAAAGTTTGGTTTTATTGTTTAGAGGAGAATTGAATTTTATTTTATTTTATACGGTACAGGTGGCTGTTATTGTTTTTACGAAATTCAGTGTTTGACACTTTTTATACCGAGAAAACCCACTGCTATTACATATTTGTTTACGTTTTTTAAATAAAGCATCCTTTATAAATGATGTTTGCTTTTACTGGAAATTTCGAAATTTATGTTTAAAAAATACATTGTTCGAGAAAGTGTAGAATAAATGGTCCTACCTAGAAAATAAAATATAATACCAAGAAAGAAATTTAAAAGCAGCCTTAAGATAACATCGACTGTTTTTATAAAAATGAAAAATAAAATTCCACTTAAATGAATAATTTGCTCTACAAACCGCTGAATGCATTACATAATTCAGAAAAGCGCATTTTCAACGCAAAATCGACTACCACTCAAGCTTAATACCACGTCATATCGAAAAATATCGCGCTTAATCTACCAAAATTCGTCAAACCCCGGGTGTCATTCCGAATCCGCTGTTTATTCTAGCGAGATAACAGCTAGCTCTAAGGTTTTTTTATGCGCCACATCGATATCGCATATACGCAGAGCGCATAAAATAAAACAAGTGCGTAACCGAGATACTCGGTCCGAGAGCGTGATTAATGCTCCCCCGATTCTCAGGGCGGCAGGGGGCGACATATTTTATTTATAAAGCGACAAGCCGCGCGTCGGATTTGCCGGGAATCCAGAAATTTTATTATAATCCCCGCCTTGTAAATATTGCCGAAAAAACGAGCGCGCCGCCGAGTGTGGCTGCTACACGTGCGGCCGAAAGTAGAAAATTTGAATTTGAAGAGGAAAGTTATTGCGTGAGAAGAGCTTTTGTTTCCAGACAGATGGGAGTCGTGGAATTGATTTGTAAAATGCTCTTGAAACTCGCTCGAAAATCTTGCATTTATTCATTTTATAGTGAATCGATAAATAATTGGTATTCGAGTTATTTTTGGCTGATAAGAAAATTGTATACGATAAGTGCAAAATTTTTAAGCTTACTTTGTATAATTCTAATAATTTTGATAAAAACGTACTTAATTACTTGCGTACTTTTGGATATTATCTTGAGTGAATGCTTGTTCTTGAGTAGATCTGTTAAAAGCAGAGTGTTAGAGTATACTCTTGCTGTGAAGTGGTGCATACTGATGTATTCTAATTGAGCTATCTCAAATTTTCGCAAGCAAAATATAGCTTTCTAAATTTAGTAGCATATATTTATGAAATTTATTAATTATCGATTAATAACATTTTTTCTTCAATATTTATCTCTAGAAAACACCGTTCGATTAATTTTGATGAGGATTATGTGAAAATAATTACTAAATGTTTCTTTACAAATAAAATTTATGATATTAAAAGTTAAATAATACCATTCAGTTAATAAAGTAATACAAAATACTGCAATGTTAACATCATTTTATAGTAGTTTTATTTTCTTCATTTTTTTAGGACTTCAAATTAATAAAAAGTTTCATTTAAGTTAATTATTAAAATATGATATTAAAATTATTATTTGTTGTGAATATTCTGACTTTGGAGTTTTGGTTATGTAATTCGTTTATTTTATAAAATTACACTTTGCACAAGCTATGTAGTATCAATGTTTACAATCGTTTATATCTGACCTAAATCGTTCGCATTCCTCCAATACAGACACTAGGCTTAATTTCGTTCATAGTTCTTATAAATGGTAATTTTCTCATAAAAATAGAATAACAGCTGGTTAATAAATTTTGCTCCAAGGTAAGGGTTTAATAGTATTTCATGTAAAACGATATTCTTTTTACAAATATTCGATTTCACTTAAAAACACCCAAATTTGGTAAACATGACGGACTTTGGAGATAAATTGTGAATTTTCTTTAATTATTGTGTTAAAAATAAATTCAATTTAAAGAAATATTACATAATAAAATTCATATTTTATTTAGTCTGTCACTGTTGGAATAAATCAGTATTATCATAAATAAAATATTTTTTTTCAAGCAACTGTAACTTATATATGGAACATTTTATAACGATGTAACGTAAAATTGCAGCGATTAGATAAAAATAAAAACCCTTAAATGAAAATTGACCACAATATATTGAATCTGAAGTTTTGAATATCGAAAATCTATGGATTTATAATTATTCACATTTAAGTATGCATTTTGTTATTTTTTGTTGTTGTTTTTTTTTTTTTTTTTTTTTTTTTTAAGAAATGTAAGTAGAAAATACAAAATGTATATTATCGTTTTAGCAAAGAATACTTTAAAGGCTCCACTAAAACTGTAAATTTTGTTTGTTAAACAAATGTAACAATGGTTCAGTTATATAAATTACAAATATAATTGGTAAATATTTAAAAAGATAATTAATCTTTGAAATCGAAATTAATTCAGTTTTTCGGCTAGTTTAAATTGTGTAATACTTTTTAGAGATTTTAAAACCCTGCTAATATTGCAAAATGTTTTCATTAAAGTTCTTAATTAATACATGTATATAGAAAATTACAACAATAAGAGCATTGAAGAAATATCGATTTCCAATTTATAATTTAATTTGATTTTAGCTTTTATATAGCTGTATACTCATTTCTTTAATTAGTAGTAATAATTTTTTTTTTTAATTTTAAGAATTGACACATAATTACCAGTTATAACTGAACAGTGTAACAATGACTTGCTAATTATTTAGAAATCTTTTAATCAAAATAGTATATTATGCGTGTAAGTAGATAAAACGTTGGTCAGTCCAGAGCAATTGCTAAAGCGTGATCTAATTTATTCATATTTTTTTACCATACCTGATCCAAAAATACTATTCTTGTATTTTTGAGTCAGAATAGACCATGGTACTTTGAAAAAATTAATCGAAAAAATGAAATATTTGAATGCAAGCGTAAGTGCAATGTTCAAAGCCAAGTGGCACCCTCGTAATCAACATTCCATCGCGGCGAACTCGACAATAAGCCGCAGCGAGAATGACAGTCCCCTTTGGCGCGCAAAAGAAAAGGCCCGGCTTTCGGGAAAAGCTCTTTAGCTCCCACTCCTCTTTAGCTTTCGGGCGGCTCTCCTCCGCGGCCTCTAGCCGCCTATTTAGTATTTTGGCATGCGGTTGCGAAGAGCAGCTCTTCGCTCTTAGCTTTGGGGCTCGCTCGCTTGCTCGCTCGCCTATCGTCGGCGTATATCCGCGGAGAAGAGCTCGCTCAGAGAGAGCGCGCGTCAGCTGCGAGCGCGCGTCAAGGCTCGAGAATGGCACTCGCGCTCGCCGCGGCGCGAAGGAGGCGGCCGAAGCGGAGAAGAGAGAGGGAGCGCCGGACGACGCTTTTAGACAAAGTCTGCGGCCGGCTCTCGCGAGCGAGAGAGACCGCCGGCCCAGAGGAGAACCAGTTGCTCTCTCGCGCAGCCTCGTACACCTTGGCCAGCGCAGCCAAGCGCGTTGTGTAGTGCGGGTGCTCTAGTGCGCCGCCGCCGACGCCGACGCCGGCTCTCAGCTCGAGGCGGACACGACCGATATGGGAGAGAGGAGACGCGAGTGATTTTTTTTTTTTTTCCTTATATCCTTTTCGTTAATCGCTGCTCTATTGACAACCGAGTAAAGTGCTAGCAGAGTGACAGCTTCCTCATTCGGCAGTCCGTTGTCCAGTAGTTCTTAGGGACCAGTAGTACGTAAGGCTCCTTGGCGAGTTACCCTAACCCCCCCAGTAGAGGATACAGCTCTCCTTCGACTCGGCGCGCTTGGCCCGCCAGGCAGCGTTCATGCCAAGGCTCAAGGCTCACCTCCAGAGCCCCGGACGACCTGCATGGCTCTCCGAGCGTAGACCTGGGATGCTTAGCAGCCGCGGCAACAGCAGCACTGAGCTCCATCGGCATCGGCAGCATCGCAAGCGCTCGGATCGCGACAGCTGTGCAGGCCAGCAGCTGGCCCTGCTGAGCCAAACCCGGCGAAAGTGGTGCGCGTCGCGAGGAGGGATTGGGAGGCGATGGCCGAGCGTCCCGGCGGGGCCGGCAGGCGCAGGTCGCGCCGCGACAGCCTGGACGCCCCGCAGGCCTCGGCCAGCGGCGCCCAGCCGCGCACGCCTCCCGGCTCCAAGGATCGCAGGCACAGCCGGCGCGCAGCGGGCAAGCCCATCAAGGAGCGATGGCTCCTCACCCGCAAGACCTGGAGGTACATGGCCGACGCGGGCCGCAGGCTCATACCGGACGGAGCCTCGGCCCACAAGCCCGAGGACATACCCAAGCTCGAGCAGTACTTCCAGGAGGTCTGCTCCAGGGAGCCGAGGTTCCTGCTCTGGAGGAAGGCTTCCTACCCGGGCAGTCTGGCCTTCAGGACCGCCAGGCGGAGGAGGCACAGGCCGGGCGGCAGCTGCAGGACCAAGCCGAGCTCGGCGGACGAGGCCGACGATTCCAGAGGATCCAATTCCAGCATAGGTCTTCCCTCGAGCCCTGTGGTCTCGGGCAAGCTAGACCTAGCCAAGGTCAAAAGGGAGTGGCTGCTGTCGTCGACGAGTAAAGGTGAGGGCAGCTCGCCCTCGTCGCCGGTGCAGCAGCGCCGCAGGCCACCACAGGAGGACCCCGAGGCCAAAGCCCTGGCCGACATGCTCCAGAAGTATCTGAACATGCAGACCGAGCTGGCTGCCGCCGGCAAGTCAACAGCGGGCAGCAGTAGTGGCCAGGACAGCGGAGCAAAGACCACCGCGACCTCCTCGCGCTCCGCGGAGCGCACTACGGTGGGCAGTCGGCTCGCCAAGGAGCCTACGAAGACTACGAGCCTCTCGAGCAGTCTCGATTACCAGAAGCTTATTGAGAAGCTAGAGCAGCATCTCAACCACATCATGGCAGAGGGAAGGCGCGAGGAGGCGGCCAGGGCCATGGCTGCCTCCGAGGCCCGATCCAAAGCCGCCACCTCAGCAGCGGCCAGTGGCACCATACCCAAGATCACGATACCCTATCAGAGTGACTACGTGCACAAGTCCTTGCTGGAGACGCTCAGTCGGTATTACAGTAAATCACCTAATCGGCAGCACGTCATCTCTGATATACTGACGGACAGGAAGCTGCTGGAGAAGCTCTATTTCGACCTAAGGTGTACCAGAGGATTCAGAGGACCAAGAGCTACCGGCGCCTATACCTCGCCCTCGGCCAGGTGGTGGAACCAACCAACTACCACAAGAACCAGCAGGTTTGGCAAAGATGGCGATGATCAGGATTCAGGAGGTACTAGTAAAAGGGATTTGGGTTCCCCACCACCGCTGATAGCCGTTCAAGGACCCAGCACCGAACGAGGTCCCGTGGACTCAGGCACTCAGACGGATCCGGTGTCTAGGGAGACTCTGGAGACCCTGCTCCAGGAGCGGGAAAAGGAAGAGCAAGCCTCGCCGCCGCCGTCCGCCAAGGAACATCACAAATCCGGCAGACGAAGAAGCAGCGTCGATAACGACGACGTTTCTCCATCCGTGAGTGACACCATCAAGAGGTACCTGAGAATGGCGCGCAAAAAGTCCATGGACTCGGACAAAGCGGACAGGTTTAAGCGAGTGAATTACGACCGGAACTTGCGCAACATCAAGGCCAAGGGCGAGATCACCAAGCCCGGCGACGACGACGGCAACAACAAGGGCTGCCAGACAGAGGAGAACTGGATGATCGGCTACCGGGAGATGAACACCCTCGAGCCCGGCGAGGCGATATCCGACGCGGAGACGACGGCATCGCCGATCAGCAGGAACGCCAGCTCCAGGAGCAGCATCGACGCGGGCCTCGGCAGCGAGGAGGCCACCCCTTCGACTCCCAAGCATCACCAGTCCTTCCTATCCCATCTCCTGCACGGTTCCCACAGCTCGCACAAGGACAAGCCCCACTCGGCACCGGGCTCACCGGCACTAACCTCCTCGAATAATCCGCCAGGTGGCGGCGCGATGCAGAAGAGCAAATCGTCGAGCAGCGTCGTGCACCATGGCAGCAGGCTCGTCGCCAAAAAGATCTGGAAGTCCAGGAGCAAGAGCTCCTCCAGGGCCATCAACCTCGTCTCCGCTTGGACGCCACAGGTAAGAGAGTTGGAATATAATTTAAGCTGGAATTTCTCGATTTTCATGAATTCAAACATTTTTATTTCTCGAAGAAAGTATTAAAAAGCATAGCCCTTTTACAATTAAATTGTAGTACAGGGTAAACTGCTTTTACGTTTCAACTTTGGTATTGGTAAAGTAAATTTTTCTGTTAAAATTCAAATTGTATCTTTTATTTATTATTTTAAAATAGGCGTGTTTTTATATTACTGTTTAAAATAAAGACACATACCATAAGTTATTTTAACAGCAGATTCTGGTTTCCATTAATTTTGACCGACGACTCGTAATAAAAATGATGTAAAAATTTTATAGTCTCCGTTTTTGTAATGATAGATTATTTACATTTTAGTAAAAAAGTGAACTATAATTAAAATTGAAAATCGAGAAATGTTCAAACACCCTTGAGTGTAAGTGTTCGTAAGTGACTTTTTCTTTGCTTCTCTCTCTGTGGAATGCACGCGGCGATTCTTGTTTACGCT
Source organism: Eupelmus urozonus (assembly GCA_900480035.1). NCBI lineage: Eukaryota > Metazoa > Arthropoda > Insecta > Hymenoptera > Eupelmidae > Eupelmus > Eupelmus urozonus. The sequence goes on along the minus strand of UELX01001502.1, from coordinate 5,951 downwards.
TATTAATAGACTTCGAACTCTAACTTATAATATGAACATGAGCGGTCGAGTTTAAAGTATTGCAGACACGCTGGTAAATATTATTTTAGTTATATTGTAAGAGGAAAACAGTTACATTGAGAACCAAAATTAAATCACATGAATGAGGTTATTTGATGTTTTGCAGCGCTTTAAATGATCGTCCATAATAAAAGTAAAAGTAGCTGTAGCGTGAAATATTTTCCGCTTAAACTTCACAAAGGAATTTTCGTTTTATGTAATAAATATTTCAACTATTGGCGATTTAATTAGACAAATTTTAAATACGCGTTAACTAATTTATCTTTATAAAATTATTCCAATTGTTAAATTTTCATACAGTTTGATTGAAAATAAATTTTTGTTCGAGCTATCGAAAAGAATATAACATTCAACACGCCAATGTTGCAAAAACGTGTGCTTTAATTCAATATTTAGTTTTCCAAATCTTTTGGTAAATTTTATAAATACACAGTGTGAGTAAGCAAACCCGTTGAGTGTTTTACGAAACTGCGTTCGACCCGAGGGCGAGAGATGAAAAAAAAAAGAGATGATGCCGTTCGTCCAATCTCTTCCGTGGCTATTATTTATATTTTTATCGCCTGGTGCTATTGTACGCGTCAAGAGATTTTAAAACAAGCAATACACTATTTCGTGACACTTTGGGCTATACTAACCGATATTTCGAGAATAATACTGCAATACTAAGAATTATTTGCAATTAATTTTTTATTTGGTAATTCTCCAATACTTATATAAACTTTTTTTATGAACATCGCTGTGTTGCGCTATTTTGGCTCAATTAAAATTTCGCGGTTAATCGGTGTATCTCATCAAGCAATTCAAATTTGGATTCATTAGACGAAATTGTCGTCTATATAGCCGGTTTATTTCGTGATTCAGATTACTGTCGCAATACATATAAAATCCTTTTCATGACATAATATAAAATGACCATTATTCCTAACGACTTTATTACAGTCAGAATCTAACTAGACTGATAAAAATATCGAATATAAAATCTTATCGTCAATAAAAATTCACAGCTCAAACTTTGCCTCTCAATTTCCATTTATTATCCAACAAAATCTTGTTACCAAAGTGCTCAGCATCAAAAGAAACGGTACGAGCATTAAAGCTGCACATTTTCAACAAAGTGTCTTCTAAGCCACCAAAAACTCGGTGATTAAACGATAAAACGACTATCCCAAAACTACATGGCCATAGAATCAGAAAAAAGTGAAACGAAAAAGCGGGAAATAAGCGAAAGAGCCGTTGGGCTCGGCTTGGTGTGTTGGTAACGCTCACGTGTCACTGGGTCGCTTATATTTAGGAAAGAGCGCCGCGGTACTCTTTTCTCCGCCCACGCGCTGACGGCGGCGGCGGCGGCGGCGGCGGCTTTCACGCAACCGATCGTAATCGTAAACCGGCGGGCGCCTCGCTTCTGCCCGCCTGTGTGTATTATGCGCGCGCGAACGTCTAAGCTCCTCGCGGAAAATATACAGATGGGGCTGGGAGAGGAAGAGAGAGAGGAGGAAAGCTAGGGGCTTCTATCGGCGCGCATTTATTTGCTTAGTCTGTTCAGGCATCTTTTAGGATGGATTTTCAATTGTGAAAGCGGAGGAGGCTGTTGTCATTGTTCTGGATTATTATTATTGAAAAAACTTTTTTTAATTACAATTTAAAGATGGATTTATCATTTTTCTTTATGATTTTTTTTTACTCGATAATAATAGGTATAAATTTAAAATAAATTTATCGCTTTCTTTGATACAATTATCCAAGTCATGGTGTCTTTTTGTAATATAGTATCAAATAATTCATTATACGAGCTTTAGTTTAATTAAGTATTAATGAAATTTTCCAATTCATTATATTGTTTAGTTGAAATTTAGAGTATTGTTGAAATAGGTAGCTAACGAGTATTTTGTTTTTTACACGAGTAAAATTCCAACAGTCTAATACTAATACTAGCCTGTGGTATTCGTCAACTGACTGTACCCTATATTTTAGATTTATGTCTCGTGATTGGAAATACTCCAAACTTTACTTGAAAGACAGGAACAAGCTAAAAGAAAGCCGAAGTAATTTTATCAGAAATGTTTAACGTAAAGAATATTTAATAATAATCGAATATTAGCACAAAGAATACAATAATTCATTAACAGCAATATTTATATCAACACAGTTAAATATGATTTTAATCTACAAATGCCTGCCTAATAAAAAAAATGCATTCAAACTCTTCATTTGCATTGAAAAAATGTCCAAAAAAGCAACCTTGTCAACTGACAAAAAAAAAAAATCGCACTCCAAACCTTACTATTTCACGCCTCATCTCTACCATCACCTTGAGCGCACCTCCGGTTTCTATTTATTTTCCACCAAGCCAAATTTCCCGCCATCCATTCAAAAAGCTCCTCCATCGCTCCATTCACTCATCAAGCGAGCTCTCGTCTCTGGGTAGGTATAGCGGAGGTGCAGCCTCGCACGTGCATCGTCGCGCGTTTTCGTAAACTCGATTTTCAAGCGCACTGACCCTGCGCCAGCGCGCGCGAGAAACGGAAATAATGGGAGGAAACTCGAGGAAAGGCGACCTTGGTTCGCTTAGCGAGAGAGAGAGAGAGAGAGAGCCAGGCGAAGATGCCCGTTAAAGCGGGACGCGCGATAACCAATTTAGGGCCTCGGAATTTCGCCGGCGCCGACAGAAATAGGCACTCGGCCGGCAGCGCCGCCCGCGGCCGAGCTTTTTCTTTTTCCAAAGCCGCGAGCGCCCAGCTTTTCACGTGCGCCTCGTGCGCTTCAGCTTACATTGTAAGAGTGTGAAGCTTTTTCTATAAACTCTGGAAAATTTCTTTGTTTATCAGCTATAGGATAATTGGCCAGCAATCAGTAGATTAAAGTAGCAAGCAAGAAAAATAAATTACCATCTTACCAAATTTTATTAGAGTTTTGCTAAATTTATCAAAAATAAAGGAATAAACAAAAGATATTTTTTCTACATGTATGGTAATTATACAGAAAAGCATGCAACAATAGAAAAATTAGAAAATCAATATTACACAACATAATTACGTTATTAAAAATCAAACATCTTTTGGTCATAAAAATGATGTTTCTGGTATAGGATAAAATAAATAAAGAATTCTTGAACTTGTAACTCGTGAATTTCGCCATAGGTATAAAAAGCACTACTAAACTATATCTCAAAACAAAGCATTATTTTTAGCTGGGCTATCCCATAAACTTATTACTCATCACTCCACCTTCAGGTCTTCTTTCTTTCAAATCTAGAACATTCAAAACTTTCTATTCAATAAATAAAAAAGCAGAATAAAACTCAGTTTTCTGAAATTGAATAAATAAAAATGCACTTGATCTAGCATTGCCTTCTCGATTTGCCTCGTAAAGCTCCGCTAAATACCCGGCTCTCGCTGTAACGTTAGAGCGGCTGTCGTTTTATCAGCCGGCGCGTTAAGAGCAGTTATAACGACGCAATCAAGAATATCGCGTTCTCCACTTTTCTCTCGTTGAAGCCGCGTATATCTCGCGTTTTAACGCTTCGCCGTATAATGAAACGATAGCTCGGCTGACTTTTCTTTCTCGAGGGGGCGCGACTCGACGAGGCGAGATAAGCCGCTGATATTTTCGCAATTTTATGAGTGGCTTCGAGATAGAGGTGAATTTTATTGTAGGATTAAAGATTACTATTCGAATAATATGAATTATAAAATTGTTCAGAATACTATTTAGAAGTAGCTTCAGAAAATAATTTTCAAACTGCTCGTGTGTCTAGTGCAAATTTATTTATTTTACAAACTGCAGCTTAATAAAGATAATTGTTATAATGCTTTATGAGTGAAGAAAATTTCAACTAATATAACAATGAGCAAATGAAGCAGCGTCTTTTGTAATATAATAAAAATTTAATTTCATAAAAATTGAAAAAGAAAACTTTTTCTTACATCTTGTCTAAAGTTTAAAAGGAAATATTAGAAGCGAAAATATAATACTTCATTTTTGTTCTATTAAAAATTTTTAATTATCGTTAAATGTTATGATGTAATCATTAACGTTTTACGGTAGTTATTGATAAAGTAAATTATGAGATAAGAAAAGTAAAGTCATCAAAAAAGTAGAGAAAGTAGATAAAACTGTCTATAAAATGAAAGCTAAGAAGAACTGTTTCTAATTGTACTTGCTTTATTACCAATATATTTGATACATTATTGCAATTAAACTTGGCGTTCTATTATTTTTAAAAATGAAAAAGACATTAAAAAGAATGAAAGTTAATACTCGCTTGATAATTAACTAACACCAAAAGCGACAACGAGACTCGTTTTAATGAAAAGCGAACATCACATATACGCATGCTAATGAGGAGGAGCTAAGCGCGCTGGGTAAGCCCGTCCGCTAAATCTTCCATCGCGAAACGATGGATTCATTTCAACGACAAAAACGGATACTTTAATTGGCAATCGCGCGCGCTACCCGGCCATATAAATCCCCGGAGCGCGAGCATAGCAAGCACAATAAACACGGGAGCGAGCGAGCAAGGGGCACACGAGTTAATCCGGCCCCCGCGGGCGAATATCAATTCGCGGCCTGTTATAAGCTTGGCGCGTGAGCGGGGGTGGATTAATACACGGCCTGTTACGCAAGCGAAGGAATAATCTATCGCTCGAGGAGTTTTGCAAATTTTCACTGGCGGTTCGTCACTGTATACGTAATTTTCTCATCCATGGCTTTGACGGATTTTATTTTTCGACATGGTTTATAAGGGAAAATTAGAAAATATATTTTTTAGTTTTTCTAAAGATTGTAAATTTTTTTCTATTTCTATTTATTAGATCTAAAATATTTATCCCGAATTGAGTTGTTAGTCTTATTAATTAATTCGATAAAATTCTTGGTTAAATTTAAAAATAAATTATTGGTAAGAAATATACAACAATCTTATAAAATACATGAATGAAAAAACCAAACAATGTTTTTGTTTGATATTTTTTTCAACATTTCTTCATAAAACTAATGAAGAAAACAATAATAAAGTAATCTTCAATGTTCTAGATTATTATTATAGTAAAAAGATTTTCACTAATAATCATATCCTAACATTAATACTGGTTTCCAAAGGATCTTAAGTTTATAACATTTTGAAATGATTTAAAAGAATATATTTTTGAAACATATATTTTAATTTAGTATTCGGAAAAAGTTGTACAAAATTTAAACAAATTTAGATTTGACTAATTATTGAAAAGGGTCCTTTACAATTTAAATCCTGCTTCTTAACGTACTCGTTAATTTAAAGGAAACAATAAATTTTTCACGTAATTTCTCGCGAAACTATCGCAAGCATGAATTAACTTAAAGGTGTCACGTACGATTTGCTCGACAATAGCGAAAAAAGCGCTCCTCTCGCGTTTATTGGCTATTTCTCTCTCATCGAGACGTTCGTTTTTTCTTTCTCTGCCCTCCCTTCGCTTCGCGTTTTCATTCCTTGTCCAATTGTTTTCCGATAGCAAGTAACGAAAAAAAGCGGAATGCTCCTTTTTTGTCCTCCATAACTCCATTTCCTTTGAGGGGTGCTTTTTATCGCTCACGTTCAGCGAATGAAAACCAAAACTGAAAGCTTGCTTTTTATGGCTTCGTTGCGCTTGCACTCGTAAATATATCAGATTTAGAGAAGGTATCGCTGTACTGAAACGTGCAAATACAGCGCATATACCGACGTGATTCGACGAAAGGATGTAGGCGTGATTCGGCGCTACGACTCGGCAAACTAATAAAATGATAAATTATATTAAAAATTTTCTATTTTCTGTTTGCAAAAACTTACTTCTCTTTTTAATATTAGTATTTCTATTCAGATTATAGAGCAAATTAGCATTAGTATTTTAGTGATTCCTTCATAGGTAGAATATATA